>ML685798.1:8690824-8795723 GCA_007922175.1 Pelusios castaneus
GCTGCCCGCCCTCCCTCCCACCCAGCGGTGATTACCATTTTTCAATTTGCGATTCTTTAGAGAATCGGGGGTTTACTGGTACTATAATAACTAAGGTGCTTAATACAGTTGTGGTGAAGTCCTTCCAGTAACTACCTAGATTATATTTTGTTCAAACCAGTGAAATTAGTCTTTCAAGTTCACGAACAATAGATTGACCAGAACATTTTAAGATACGGTGTTTGAGTTAATGCTAACATTGTACAGTCCGTTGGCAACCATACAAGCAGATGTATGTTACACATCTTACATAACTGTGTGTTTAGCCTTAATTTCTTTGTCAGTTGCAGAATATGTGTAGACTTTTAAATATCTGTACATAGATCAAAATGATTATATCACAGGACTGGCAATTTAGAGGAGAACTCAACTGATCCCCATAGTGGATTGATTGGTGGTGAAATAGAACTATGGTTCCACATTCTGCTTCCACTAGTACTGCTGTGAATCTGGAGTAACTCCATTATAAATGCATGGAGTTGCTCTGGATTGACTCCAAGGTGAGGGCAGTCAGCTTCTGGCAGCGTGAGCTCAGCAGCTCATATGATGGACTTGTAATGGAGAGCAGAAGTTCACTATTGTCTGGGTATTGGCACGGAGCTCTTAGCTCATTTCTATGACAAATTTATAAACAAAAAACAATATGTGAAAGAAATTGGTGCTGGTGCTTCTCTCTATATATTCTGGAAGAGTCCATTGCTGGAAATGCAATTAATTTGTGATCTTGTAGAAGGTCATAAATTGTAGAGTTTATTGAAATAAATACAAAACCCTAACAAATAAAATGCTACCACTTACATGGAGACCCTTCCCGGGTCTAGAAACAATTGCCAGTGTTTGAAATGCTTGAAATCTAAATATAAACCCAAATGGACACCAAGAACACGTGCCATATTTACGGGTCTAGGACATCTACTGTGGAAGTACTGAGCAGATGTTTTCATAGTTCTTTCTATTCCTGTATATTTCATGCACACTTTCAAAATACATTCTGCTGCAAACAGATTTCAGCACTCTAATTTGTTTGATATGCATTAATTTCTAGCAGTCAATAAAGAAATGACAATGATTGATTTGCTTAATGACAACAAAATTTGTCTGCAGATTTGTTCCCAGTTGTTTGTTCTGCACAACTACCATTTTAATCTTTGAAATTTGATGTGTTTTAAGACTTAAAAGAATAAAAAGGTAAAACTGGAAGAAACATGTCAAATATTGGGCCTGATCATGGCAAAATCACTGGGACTTGTGTGTGTTCTGCATCACACAGAAGGTGCTGTGTACCTCTCAGAATTAGGCCTCAGAAAGCACTTTAGGATATTGGAGGTGAAGAGCCTGTGCAATGATCCATACACTGGAGAAGGAGACAGCATCCTAAGATTTCCATGCTTCGAGGATCCCCCCTCACACATGGGGTTTGGGTAGAACCCTGCCCTCTTGCTTTGACCCTGTGGAAGCTCTATGTTGTTGCAGGGATCAGTGCAATGGGAGAGGAAGAGGCTAGTCAGGATAGGATGGTCAAGGTGGTCAAGAGATAGGCCATTGTGGAGAGCATGGTGTCCCACCACTAAACAATGGGATTGGGTCAAGGGCATCCCCCTTAAAGGCAGCTGTTGAGACAGATGTGACCAGATGCCATTAGAGCCGTATTGTGAAGGAACTGGGTCAGATCTGCTGGGGAGAAGAGCTTGTGGAGCAGCATAGATCCTACACTCTCAGTGATCTCCCTGCAATCCTCATGAAGGCAGGAGGTTAATGAAAGTTTAAAATGGGTCACATGGCCTATTCTGCAGGAAGCAAGCACTGCCCCAAGTAAAACCATTAGTAGACCCTTATAGCTTATTCTCCTGATCATTTTAGCACTGGAGGGAGTGATCCAGGCCCAGGATAGTAATAGGGACAGGTAAACAATGGAAGGTTTGGTTATCAAAGGGATTTATGAACAGACCTGTGTAGTTGAGTCTTTAGGTGGCTGGAGCAAACTAATCTTAAAAAAACTAAACCTTCAGGGAGAATCTCCTAGGCCAGTGGATTTCAAACTTTTTTCCTTGGGACACAATTGGAAAAAATAATTTATGCTCACGGCCCAACAATTACATCTTTGAGCAATGCATTCCGGTCTTTTGGCGGTGGCAGTAGAAGGCACTGTGACCCAGTAACTGAGGGTCTGTTACACAGTTCTGGGTCCTAACCCACTGTCATAGGCAATACAAATCACCCTACCTCATCTCACTGCTGTTTCCCCAACAAAGCCTAAGATCTTTCCTCTACATTAGAGCAAGACATTAGAAGCCCTCTAGGAACCTTCATGAAATCCTGGATTTGGTGAACTGCAGGTGTGGTTGTTATAGGGAAATTAGGAAGGCAAGGTGAATAGTGGGGAGAGAGAATTGTTAACTTTGAAAATATTTGAACCACCTCAGCCTGTATTCCTCAAACTTTCACAAGCAAGAACTGAAGTTCACAAATACACTGGCCCTTTTACCAAATGCTCTAGAGAGCCAAAACTGAATGAGAATACACACTTCTAGTTATCTGCTGGGAAAGGAAACTTTATTCAAAGATCAAAGGGTGCGTCTACACTGGGAGCTTAGGTTGACTTAAAGATACTTAAGTCGACCTAAGCTACTCTGCATCCACACTGGGCTTTTATTAAGTCAACTTAAGTCGACTTAAGCCAGTGTGGATGCCCTAAATTGACTTATTCCATAAGTCGACCTAGGGCGGGGGGATAAGGGAGCCCTGCATGGGTCCCTGACAGAAGGGAGCCGTGTGCAGCTTCCTGGCAGAAGGGAGCTGTGTGGGCTCCCTTCTGCCAGGGAGCCCCAGCTCCCTTGTCCCGGGGGGAGCCCATTGTCCCTGGGAGGAGCCGCGACTCCTCATGATAAGGGAGCCGCAGCTCCCAGGAAGATAGGACTCCCTGGCCTGGGGGGCTCCTTGGCCCAGGCTGCAGTAGTGAGGGAAACCCTGGTTGGGGCTCCAGCAGTGAGGGATTCCCTTGCCATCCCATCCGGGACTACAGCCACATGGCTGCAGCCCCAGCCGGGGCAGCGGGGGAAACCTTCGCCACGGGCCGGGGTGGTAGGGGAATCCCTTGCCGCTGCAGCCCTGGCCGAGGCTGTGGGAGTTTCCCTTGCCAATGCAGCCTGGGCTGGGGAGCCCCACACAGCTCCCTTCTTCCTGGGAGCCCTGACTCCCCTGGAAGCAGGGAGCCACAACTGCCTGCTTGCTGGGGAGCCAGGGCTCCCTTTGTCACTGGGAGATGCAGCTCCCCTTGTCCCCGGGAGCCACAGGTCCCCTAACCCAGGGATCCGTGGCTCCCTTCGGAGCCGCGGCTCTCAGTCAACCTTGCCAGTTGACTTAAGAGTCTACTGGAAATTCTCTAAGTCGACTTAATAAGGTCAAATTTAAGTTGACTTAACAAAGTCGACTCAACAAAGTCGACTTAACTTTTGTAGTGTAGACATAGCCATAGAAACTGACCCAGACTTTTGCTCAAAATTCAAATTGAACTTTGTTTGCATTATCAGTTTGGCCATTTTACAATACAGAATGGTACACTTTGAGCCTCTGAACAAGCCAGTTAATCTCATCCAAATCAGACACAGTGAGACAAAATGTCCCCTCACCTATACATAACAGGGTCCATTAATGTCAATGGGAAAGCTGAAAGTGTATCCAAAGATGGAATTTAGTCCTTTATATGAATCTCTGATGTATATAAATGAATGGCTTGTCCTTTCTCTATTGTAGTCATCCACTTATGAGGAAAAAGAGGTGTCAGGTTGTCTGTAATGGCTGTGTTTTCATCTGGTTTTGGACTGATGAATTTCAGATATGGTGTTAATATCTCTGGAAGCAGTTCTTCATTCTTGACCCTGCTCTATTTTGTAGGTAGATTCCAAACTTTTGTTCATTAATGTTTGAAATAATGAACTATACCATTTCCCTTTTCGACCAGAATGACTAGTCAAAGTTTGGGGCCCTGTGAGCATTCCATTGGGGAGTAGAAATTGGTAACAGTCAGGTATTTCTTTGATGCTGTTTTGTTTATTTACAAAGATCGTATTATGTCCTGTGTCTCTCAATGCAGAGGAAATCAAATAAGAGGCAACAGCTTCTTTTGTTCACAGCACTAAGAACTCTCTTTCCAGCCTGGTTCCTGATCCTCAAAAAACTCCCCAGGTTTTCTCCATCATCAGCCTGCTTTAAGCTGCTTCTTCAGCATGTTTCTGTCCCTTTTCTGTACTTGTCTGACCACTGTTTCTGTAAATTCCTTTCCTGACATTCCACCCCCCCCCACCCCACCCCACCCCAAATCCTCCACTCAAACCAATACTTAATCAAAATCTTCTGGCTGGTTTACACACACCTTTTGTAATGGATGGAACTTAGGTTTACAGTTATATTAATGTAAAGTTGAGCTCACACATGCAAGTCTCAATGGGGTTTTAGTTCAATCCGGAACAAGGTTTTGCCCAGCTCAAAACAATATCTATATAATAGCACTATTTTTCCAATTTACTGTCAAAGAAAAAAAAAAGATCCAACATAATCATGTGAGTTTAGCAGAGAAAAGTACAGTAGGATATTTTATTTAAATAGTACCCAGTTCCATACCTTACTCCAAACCAGTTCTGAATCAAAAAGGTGTTTCACTCAAATACCATCTACATTTGTAAATTAAGTCAACTTTAGCCAGCTTAAGTCGACTTAATTTACTCTGCGCCTACACTACACTTTCCTTAAGTCGACTCAAGAAAGCTGCTTAAGTCGACTTAAGGAAAATTAAGTTGACTTTACTAAACCTGCTTTTAAGTTGACTTTAGGCTTAAGTCAACTTTCTGAAGTCTACTTAAGCCAATGTAGACCTGGAGTAGCCCTAAGTCGACTCTAAGTCGACTTAGGGCTCTCCAGGACTCCCCCACTGCCCTCCCTGCCGGGGGCGTTGGCACAGGGAGAGCCTGGCATGTCCCCCTACAGGGCAGGGCAGGGAAGAGCCCAGCCCACCCCACCCTGCCCCTATGCCCTGCCAGTGTCCCTATCCCCCTTTGCCCCATTGTACCCAGGTACAATGGGGCAAAGACTGAGCCTCCTGGCACTTGGCAAGGGGTGCCCCCCTGCTAACGTGGACCTGTCCCAGGTCCACCTAGCCCCTACAAGTCGACCTAGGCATCCAGTGTGGACGCTCTAGGTCGACTTTGTAGGGTCCCCCCAAAGTCGACTTAAAATTTAAGTGTAGACATGCTAAGTCGACTTAAATTAACAAATGTAGACATAGCCATTCAAGATAAATAGCAGCTCTGTTGATGTCAATGGCAACATTCCTACTGACTTCCCTAGAGCCAGCATAGCGTTAGTTTCAGTGGTTCAGCCTCAGTTTTACAGGATAAAACTTCATCATTGTTCCATTATAGGAAAGATTTTATAGGCAGACTAAATATTTGGACTCTGCTATTAGTCCCACAGATGGAAATACCAGTATTTTTATTATTGTTAATGTTAAATGTCAGTATTTTATCATCATTAATTTTCTGTTATGACTTTCTGCAGCAAGTATCCTGTCTTTATTAAGAGGTTCAAGACCTGAGACATTCTTTCTTTTCCTCTTCTTTCTTTTGACATACATTTGATATGCAATTTATTATATTCTTTTCTCTCCATATTACTATTATTACTGTAGTGTATTATGATCATGACTATAGGCCCAACTGAAAGCAGGGACTCATGTTAAGTTTTATACAAACATACAGTCCTTGCATTGAAAAAGCCATCTCATTCATATGGGACCAAATCCTGGTTCCACTAAATTCAGTGGGAGTTTTGTTATGACTTTCACTGAGGCCAGGATTTCATACCTGTTTTTTTCAAGTACATAGACCAAATTTGGTAGTTAATATAGAGCAGATTTGTTAGCTGAACAGGACATGTAATCTGGGTCTCATCTGTTGTTTAGAATGCATTTCCTTCAACATGATATAAATGCTTCCTTGCACGTTGGGGAGCCAGGGAGAGATTCAGTACTTTTCACTTATTTCACTGTGTGCTATTCAAGAAGTCCATTCACTTAGCACTCCCATCTCATTAGCTGACTACAGGCTTCAGCTACTTGAGATCAGATGTGTCCTTTGCTGGTTAGGAAGATTACCACCATCTTTACGATTTCTTTTATTGCACAGCTTCATGAAAGCCCAGTTGCTCCACAGAAGCTCCATTATTGTTCTTTCTGTTGATCAAGCTCAAATTTTGAACTCATTTCGTTTGGGTAGCTTGAAAAAAATAAACTTTTAAAATATTTTGTTTTTGTTGTCATGGCTTCTGCATGTATTCCTTGTTATGACTGTGAAATACAGTGAGACTGTTTTCATTATTAACAGATTTTGAAGCAGGAAGTAATGAAAATCTTGTGAGAGAGCCTCATTTCTTTACAGTTTACAGCACAAGTTTGTCAGTCAAATGGTTCAAATAAATATAGGAACTTGCAGTTGCTTACCCCATCTAAGTGCAACTATCCCTACAAACATTGGAGCTCCTCATAGTTAGAGGTTCCCCTTCAGTAGTTATTAGAAATAACCTAACAACTAATATTACAGCTATTTGATGGTTCATGTATGAGTTTGTGGTCTCTGACCATTTCCTAGTAGGCAATGGTGTCCCACACTGGCAATTTCAGTAGAGAGGCCTGGGATGGGAAAGCTTCCACTGAAGGACAAAATAGTTCAAAATCTACAAACTCCAGAATCCCAAACACAACACAGCTGCTTGTTCTGACTGTGCTAGTTCTGCCTCAGTCCTATGGCTCCACACAAGTAGCAACAGTGTCCTCAAATTAATTGCAATTATCTACCAAGCTGCTCCTTCGGCACTTCATTATTGGACTCACCCAAATGTGTAAATAGATAAACATCAGTCTTTGGATGTATATACAATAACATGGGGAAACTTTGTTCTTAATTCACTTTCACTTCATATTGTCCCTAGTCCAGTCCATTTGAAATACAGCTGCTAAATACATCTTCTTCACCCATACCTTGACTGCATCACACTCACTTTAAATCTCTCCATTGTCCTTGAAAGTTAGGATAAAAAAGCATGATTTTAGACTGGGGGAGGGGAGCAGTTAAATGCAACAATTATGTTTGTTTTTAAACCTTTAGCTATTTGTTTTCAGAAATGCGTGTTTTGCTCTTCCAATTTTCCTCTTTCATATTGCCTGATATAGTTTATGTTCCTGTTTGTGCGCTTTGCTAGGATTAGCTTTTCAAATTTAAAAAACGTTTTGGCTCAGCTACACTCCTGAACCTTGCTATTTAGACATACTAATTTATTCCCTTCATTCCTGGTTCCCCCTTTTTGTCAGTGATATGCATGCTTTTTGAGTCTATCATTTTTTTTACATAGCATCAATGGCACAACTAGATATTTTACTTCATTTACTTTTGCCTTGAGGGTGTCTGATATTAACTTCCTCATTTCATTGAAATCTGCCTTTCTAAAGCTTAGCGCTATAGGTCCTCCTGTGATGTTGAACCTGATTATACTGCGGTCACTGTTACTTAGGACTTACTAATGGAAAATCCATACCCCTGGGCATCACAGCTATTCTGGCCAGACTTCCAGTATAGACAACACTATGTCAATGGGATGGCTTCTCCTATTAACATAACTACTGCCTCTTGGGAAGGTGGAGTACCTACCCTGTGACTGAAGGCAAGGCTACACTGTTGGTGGTAGTGCCAACAGCATAGAATCAATTATGTGAATTTGATTGCGCGTCCGTGCTGAAGACTTGCTCATTCGAACTCAGAATTAGCTGGAGGTCGATTGGATAAGATCTAGCTGGGAGGAAGTGTTGTGCTGATTCAACAGGAAGTCATTTTCTGTCAAATCAGCAATGTGGGGACCCTGCAATAAGTAGGCAGCAGGCAATCAGAGGGAGACACTCCAGGTATTTTAAGTACTTTGTGAATCTCCTTTTGATTGCCACTGAAACTGCACCACAGTGTACACCACGGCTCAGTTTTAAGTAATATACAGGAATTAAAGAAAAGCCTCCCCTTGTGAACTAGTTGTTCCAAGAAGCAATCACTTAAAATGTCAAGAGATTGTTTTTCTAAATTTTGTTCCATTTGGAAACCATCTGAGCAGTTGATGTGTGTCTCACTATAATCATTTTGTTATATTTTGCTCCTTCTGATCATTGTGGATTCAATGTCTTTCTCTTTATATGGGGGCCAGTAGAATAGCTCTACTAACATATATGTATTTTTACAGCGTGGGATTTGTATTCCTGGAGCTTTACTTCTGTAGTCCTCTCAATTTATAATTTTTATCTCATTGAATTCAATATAATCTTTTAGATTGAGAATTAAATTTCTTCTGTTTAGTCTGTCTTTCTTGTGTAGTATCCCAATATTTTTTAGGACTACAGGCTTTTGTAAATATCAAGGGACAAATTCTGCTGAGTTATACCAATACAAAGCTAGGGTAATTATTTTCAAGTCCAAAATGCTAACCCAGATATACACTGATGTTATTGAACACAATTGGTTAATTAAGAGCAAAAGAGGACAGTTAATCATAACACCAAAAGTAAGATCTTCCTATCTGAACTTTTGAGAATTTCTATTGCATGGATGCCCTTTTTCGTTTATTTGATAACAAATAAATGAATCATCTGCAGAGAAAGTCACAGCACTCTGGAAGCTGACTGTTAATAATAAACCTTTCTTTCCAGAAGAAATAATTAAAAACCACTTGTTAGAAATTAAACTGTAATTACATTCTCATTGGTACCTCAGAATCATTCTTGGATAATGAAAGTTTCCTGGAGGTATAATTTCAACCACTAATTTTATTTTTAATAAACTACTTGATACACAGAGACCAACTGTTGTTTTGCTGAAAAGTAACTGGAAACATACAGGATTCGCAATTTAAAGTATCAAATATTTATAGAAACAGATGCCAGAATATGATAGGTACAATGGTTGCAGGTTGTGGGTGACATTTCCAAGAGCTATTGACTGTCAACTCAGCAAAGGTACAGTGTACTGTCTCCCCACCCTCCTTTTCCAACAACCCAGTTGCAATAAGGAAATTTGTTTTTTCTGCTAGTGTCAGTGACAGGAGACTATATAAGTATAGGATGTTCTGATTGTGGAGTAAGTGCCTCCCAAAGTCCAAAGACTGACTTCATCCTACACTTAAGGAATGTGTGGAGCAGAAGGCCCCACCAAAGCAGAATCTTGACTGGACAGCAAGATTCACCAGGAGATTGCAAGACCGGTTGGTGAGCTATAACTGGACTGCTATATTCATTTATCATTTATCTAAGCCATGCTTAGCAATTGTACAACAAAAGTTAATAAACTATAGTTTCTAAATCTGTGCCATGCTCTCTCTCTTTCTCAAAACCCATTAAAACCAATATGAATCTAGTAAACCTAAGTCTGTGAGCTGTTAGGGAGAAGGAACTAACAGTTGTGTACAGAGAGCCCTCTTGACTGGGAAACTGAGACAGGTTTTTCCTCAGGGAGCTTCCTCCAGGAGTGGGGAAACTGGAAAGAAAACACCTGACCTTTATTCAGTGAGCCCTCAGGGGAGGGACTTTGATGGGTCAATGAACTCCTGAGAAGGGGAAAATTGAATTTCAGGCAGTGAGCTCTTAAGTAAGGGGAATCTGACCCAAAGGCTCAGGGTAAAAGGAGAAGAATCTGAAATACATTCCACCCTTTTTTAATAGAAATAAAACTGGGGCCTGAAAGAAATGTGTTCTTCAGTTTCTTTTGCTTAGTTTGCACATTTTTGTTATTGTTCCTGACATCCAAAATTTCTCATTTATTAAAAATACATACTTTATTCATTTTAAAGCCATCTTTAACATTTACTCTGTTTTCCAAATAGTGAAAATATTTCAAAATAAAGTCTTCCCCAACTGCACCAATTTTTAAACACACTACAAAAAAAAAAAAATAAAAAAAATCTGGGTCTAACATCATGTGGATGAAAATTGAGCAAGCACCTAACTAGAAGTTCACCCAACTTCTCTCATCAAACTAATTTTCTCTTGGGAAGTACAATCAAAACTATTATAGTATATTAGGAATTGCCATATCACATCATCAGACCAATGATCCATTGGAAACCCTGGCATTACTACCTTGCTCTGAACAAAAACTACACATGTTCTTTATAGTCCAAAGATACTAATAAAACAAAGCTTCAGTAAGTGGGTAAATCAAACAACAGAAAAAGTTTTAAACTCAAGCTAAACTTTTTCCTGACCATGGATATTCCCAGAATTTTTGATGCCTGACTTTGCCTTAGCCCTAGACTATAATTGCCATACTTTTTGGCAGCAGTCGATGGAAGATATGCAAGGTATGTAAATTACCTTGAATACTTATCGTTGACATATTAACTCCCACTTACCTTCCCTTGTGCAAAAAGAGCACCCAGGATCTTTTTAAGGGGGAAAAGGCAATATGCCGCGTTTATTATTAGGATAACACAATTGTGTTAAAAACTAATATTTAATGCACACATTTTCACACATGCACCCCAGATGTTCTGCTGTTGTTCATGTATAGTTACCAGTCCTGACTGTTGCTTGTGATCATAGCTTGAGTTCGTGGCTGGTGTTTGCAGCTCATGGCAGCTACCTGGCCAGAGAAGCTGGGCATGAGGAAGAGCGGGGTCTCTGTTGGGCACACAGCTGTGCACCGACACTCTTGGATGGTGTGCAGAACGTTACCCAAAGCTATGCAGTCTCATCATTTTTTTTATCCATGGATTTTGCTGTGTCACACTGCCTCAGTGTACTGTATGACCATGAGTCATCAGTTAATGGCAGATGTGACTTTGATTTTGTTTTTGATGGGGCTTTTTGTCCCTTTCTCTTTAGGGTGGATTCTTCTTGTTTTTGTAGAGTTTGATTGCATTGTTCTTCAGCCATCAAGGTGGTGCTGGCAGTTTGTCCTCAGGACAGGCTGGAGTTGGAGACTGATCCCATCACACACACCCTTCATTAACACATCCAAACTAAGTTAAAAACACATCTAAACAAAGTTTTCCAGCAAAACTTAGGCTGAGCAATACAAAATGAAGAAAACAATTTAAAATAGAGTTTTAGTTACAATATGGAGTTATAAGTGAATGAATGAGCATGGTATTTTTATCAATGAATATTACATAGAAATTTCTGTTTGAAGCAATACTATAGTATAAATTCATCATTAGTGCTACACTCTTACACACTACACTAAGGCGAACGGAAATGCCGTCCAGTCGCCTTAATGCTACGCTATTTCTGGGACTGGAATAATTGATGCAAACTCCAGAGCGATTGACCATGTCTTGACAGACTGCTAATCGCACCTGGAAGAGCGCACTGATGGCAGTGATTTTGCCGCTGTCAGAATAGACATACCCTTAGTGAGGCTCACTAAGACTTTGCCTCTACAAGTTTACCATGTGTTGGGTAAAAAAAGTAGTTCCTTCTGTCAGCCAATATTTGTTTTTGTAGTTGATCAGTTGTAGAGCTGGCTGAATCCTATTGACAGAATACTATATTATTTGAATTATTATTATAGGAGTGCCTTGTGCTCTAAGCTAATATCAGAGACCTATTGTACTATGCCCTACAAACATATTGAAAGGCACCATAGTTGGAATGGGTGGAATTTTCCAAAGCACTTAAGTTACTTAAAAGAAAATGCATTGACTTTCAATAGAATTCATGCTCCTAAATCACTTAGTCTTTTTTGAAAACTTTATGTTTGTATTCTCTTCCAAACAACACAGACTAACGATGGGAGTATGGGAAGTATTACCATCTTCACTTCATATATAGTAGCTGAGGAATTATAGAAAGAGTTGGAGACTCATGCAAGGTCATACAAGGACTAGGAACTGATATCTGTGTTTCCCAGTTTCAGACCAGTTTTGTAACCAGAAAGCCAGCCTTCTCCTCCAATATTTTTCTGTTATTCTACCAGGTTAATTAATTGAACATCTAAGGAAGCAAGGTAGTCTAATTTAATTTAATTTAATAAAAGGTTCATCTATTTCTGTAAAGTAGGCTTGCAGAAGAGGCAGCTCGAAGATCCTAAAATGTACATTTTGATTTGGGACTCTGTAGTAAGTGCTAAGTCATTTTTATTGTGTGCTTTCATTTGCATAAAGTTGCCGTATCCTTCAAGAAATAAGAACCTTATGTTGAATTTTACTAGAATAGTATTAGGTTTATGATCTGCAGACATTTGCCCATCTGTTGAGTAATATAATCTTCAGTCAGTAAAATAAAGGCAATTCAAACTTAAAATGATTGTATTTTAATTAACCTACTTCTTGTATCCTGAAATTATCATGGCTCTTGTAGGTGCAATACAAGTTTATGAAGGCATCTAAATTCCAGAAATAAAATAGGGTTTTTGGAAAACGTCCCTCACATGGAAAACTTTGCATATCTGACTTTTGTTTTTTAGCTCAGAATTAACTTTTTTTTCAGAAAGTTAAAATTTTTCATGGGACAGGAATTCTGGTTCTTGCACATCTCTACATATCTAGTTATGTTAAAAGAATAGACAATAACATTTCTGCTTACATTTAATTTTCATAATGAAAGAAGTTGATCTATAATTTTGAGTGAAAGGGATCCAGAGTAAGTTAACACAATGAGCAAATGTGTCCTAGTTGATCTTCATAACTTTTGGAGAGACAGCTCTCATTTGTATGAACAATATTACTAGAAATAACACAGTCCAGTGGGCACTGCATATGAGGGATAAGTAACAGAACATGTAAGAGTGAAAAAGACTGGAGAGTTCTCATCTAGTATAAGCTTGTCAGCTTTACTGAAGTAAATGGAAGTGTGATCATTTATACTAGCTGAGGTATACCCTACTGCCACACTACTTTTAAACAATGCTGACTATAACTCAAAGAAAGCATCATGTTCTTTCTAACAGCCAACCATTACACCACTGTATTTCAGGTCAGAAACTGTCTGAGAGGATTTATGCAAGTGCAGAACTGATGAGAGAAATTAATTGACCCCATTGTTTTCAGACAATATGAGGAAACGTTGCAGTTTCTTTTACTAGCTCATTATTAATTAATAATTACAGTTACAATCAATCCCTTGCACATAAAACATGCAGTCATTGACATAGAATGGTCCTTTATTTGTTTTTATTCACAGCCTGTTGGAATTAGTATAATGTTTATAAAACATTTTTCCATTTCCCTCTTCAAGGATTTTTATTAGCGTCCTAATTTTTACTTCAATGGCAGAGGCACCAAAACACAAAGACTGCCCTTTTCTCCTGTTGTTTCTTTTAGCCTTCAAGCCAGTGGCTTGTACAATTAGGATTAACGATCAAATGAAAAGGTATCCCCATGGGTTACTCAAGTTAAATTTTCATTCCAATTTGATGATGTCTTGTTATACCTAATAGATCTGGAAAGCTCAATTAAATCTTTACTTGAAGTAAGTTTTCTCTGATTTCTCTAAAAAATAAACTGGCTTTAAACAAACATTCTGCCTTTTTTTCCCCCCATTTTCTCTTGCCCCACAGAAACCAGTTAGGTTCCTGTGTATTAAATAGGATCATAAACACATAATGGAAAATATGTTTGGCTATGTCTACTCTTGCAAGTTAGTTCGAATTAAGGAAGCTTAATTCGAACTAACTTAAGCCTTGGCCACACGAGGCTTTCATTAGTTCGAATTAAGGGCTTCCTTAATTCAAACTAATAGATTTGATTGCTTAGTTTGAATTAACAGTTAATTTGAACTAGTTAGTTCGAACTAATCCAATGTGGTCATGTTAGTTCGAGCTAACTGCTTAGTTCGAACTAATCGGCAGATTGACCTTCCTGCAACTGACTAATTTGAACTAAGCAAGTGCCCTGTATGGCCATAGCTACTTTGAACTAGCATTCTAGTGGGGCCATGCTAGTTCTGCCGATTAGTTTGAACTAAGCAGTTAGTTAGTTAGTTAAGTTAATTTGAACGAACTGAAATTAGTTCAAATTAGTTAGTTCGAATTAACTAATTTGAACTAGCTTTTGTAAGTGTAGACATAGCCTAAGACAATATATCAGAGAATATCGGAATAGGAGAAAGTATTGGTTGATGAAAATCTACTTCATTACATTTTTAACCTGAGATCACCCTCCCATGGATGGGGGGAAATCTGGGTTATAGTTAGGACAAATGATAAAATCACTTTGATTCATTTTTGAGGTAGAGTGGCTGACTTTCTGAGCTTTCCCTATCCGATGATGATGATACTGTTGATGGGAACAACAGATACTTGCTCTGTGCTGCTCATGTCGGCAGCATAGGCAGGAGGGCCACAAATCACTATCACCAGCTGAAAACCGTTTAGGAAATAAACAATGCCATGGCTCTATTTGGCAGCTCCTCAGAAATGCAAGAGTGTAGGGATAGCCATCCACCAAAGATAGTAAAGGGAGTAACTAACAGTCCATCCGTTTTTCTCTGCACGACAATACTTGATGGGGTGAAGGGAATGATGTAAACCAATGACTTGTAACTTTTTGGGTTTCATCAGTTCAGACAAACATCTAAGCTCTGAATCTAGTTCTTAATTTCCATTATTATGTGACATATACAGTTATGTTAATTTGATTGTTGAAAGCCTGGTTTTATCTATAGTTTACCTATGTTATTTTTGGTTTATGGGATAATTTAACATATAGTTTTATGGTGCAGTTGACATGAAAATCAATGGGAAGTTATGGTCCTGAATCACTTAGACACTTTTGAAAATCGCATTCTTCATCTTAATGCCATAGTTGGTGTGTTTTAGTTCCCTTGAAATTAGAGAACCAGAAGCTGATCTCAGTTACACTTCATAAAAATCCAGAGTAACTCAATTGCAGTTAAATTAATGAATGTAGATGAAACTTTTCAGTTTGGGGATAAATAAATACAAAGTAAATTATCCAAACAAGAAATCATTTTCTTTGGCAAAACCCCTATGCTAAAATAAATTCCAAATATATTCTGGAGTGAATGGCATTGCAAGATTGAAAGGCATAGTGGATAATTCAGAGAGTCATTTTCCTTTTTCTGAACTGAAATTTCTACTCTTTCTTCTTTTGATGAGTATTTTAGAGAACATCAAATGATACCATGTGTTAAGGATAATTTGGAAGATATTTCAAAGATAGCCCCAAATTTGGAAATGGAAGATCATTGTCTTATTTTTAGTGAAAGAGGCCTTTGTTTCTACAGTTTATAGGGGCTTTAGAAAATTAACTCTTACAAGATGTTCTTTGGTAAAAGCTTGGGTAAGAACTGGAGGGTAAACTAGTTGATTCAAGTGGGCAAGAGTTGAGAAATATACATTTAAAGCATCTAAATCTGCACTTCTCTGCTGAACCTATTTTATTTTACATGCAGAAGTGTGATGTCAGCACCAATACATGTGGCTGAGCTAGCTTGGATCTAGCTAGCTTGGATGACAATAGGAGTGAGGTTGCAGCAGCATGGCCTAGCTGCTCAAGTACATACCCAGCATGTTAGGTGCACTTGAGAAGCACCTCTTGCCACTCCTATTGTTATCCAAGCTAGCCAGATCTAAGCTAGACAGAGTAGACCATGTTCACATTACAGAATGATGTTGACCTAACTTAGTTCTTAAATGGCATGTATGTTTGCACTCTTGGCTTCTTGTGTCTGCAATGTGCATCTTTACCAGAAACATTTATGTTGATTGTATTGTTAGTGTGGGACATTGTGGGATGGCTCTTGGAAGCCAGTAACAGTCAACAAAAGCAATGCAATGGCTACACTAACACTGCATTGACCTAATTCCTTTGACCATGACTCAATATCATTTGGAATGATAGTGTTACTAAGTCAATATAGAGAGGTACTTTTATCATAGAATCATGGGGTATGTCTACACTAGCAATTTAGGTCGACTAAGGATGCTTAAGTCAACCTAAATTACTTCACGTCCACACCCGGCTTTCATTAAGTCAACTTAAGGGCGTCTTTAAGTCAACTTAATAACTAGCAGGCGTTAGGTCAACTATTAGGTCAACTTAAAACCATTGTGGACTCCTTAGGTCGACCTAACTGGCATCCTGACCTTCCTCCCAGGGTTCTTGGCACCAGGAAGAGCCTGCCCTGGGCTACCACAAGGCAGGACAAAGCCCTACCCACCCTGCTCCCCAGACCTGGCCAGGACTGGTGCATGGCAACATGTCCCAGGAGATCAGACAACAAAGGAGGAGGGCCCCATCCTGGACCCACCTTGTCCTCCTGGAGCTATGGGGGAATGAGGCAATGCTCTCCCAGTTGCTGGGCAGCCACTGCAACTGGGAGGTATATGCTGCAATCTCCTGGGCCCTGGCTGCCAAGAGGTACACCAGCAACATCCAGCGGATCCAGGGGAAGATTAAGGATTTCCGGCAGCAGTACCAGAGGGCCCAGTAGGACAGGCTGCGGATGGGGGCAGCCCCCATCACCAGCTGTCCTTACTCTGAGCAGCTCGATGCCTTTCTGGGGGGTGAGAGCACCGGGTTCCTGGCCCACACCATCGACTCCACCAAGCCCCACTCCCTGGACGACGACCAGGAGGAGGGCTCAGTGGAGAAGGATGTGGTGCTGGAGCCGGGGGAGCCAGCTGGTAGGAGGGAACCCTGCCAGCCCTGGACACTGGAGCCAGCCCAGAGCTGATCCCTGCCCCGGCAGAGGGTCAGGCCTCAGCAGAGGAGCAGGAGGAGAAGCAGGCTCCCCTCACCGAGCCCAACCAGGGTGAGGGGACAGCACGCCAGACACCTGCTGCACCTGCTGGTGAGTGCTTCTTCCCTCCTTCCCTCCCTCTTTGTGGACAGAGCTGGGCATGCCTGGGACAGGCACTGTGGGGTGACATGGCCCAGGGACAGGCAGGGTCCCAGGGATGGGGGGAGCTCTCCCATGGGGCGTGTGGCGGGGGGGGGACGCAGACCCGAGCGGTGTGAGGGTGTGTCGGGAAATGGGGTGAGGGGGACCGTAGGTGGGAGCACCAAGGCCAGACACCATGCGCCCGACACCGCTGGCTCGTGGCCTCAGGAGACACCCCAGGGGCAGGGCTTCCTGCAGCTTGCCACTGTTGGGACCGCACCCAACCTGGGCAGCACAGCATGGTGGCGTGTCCCTGGGGGTCTCTGTGCCAGGGCAGCCCCCGCTGCCCCCACAAACTGGGCAGCTGTGCTCCGGGGCTGCCTTCTTTCTTTCTTTCTTTCTTTCTTTCTTTCTTTCTTTCTTTCTGTGGGTGGATGAGGAACATGGAAGGGGCTGCGGATAGGCAAGGATCGCGGAAGATGAAGGGCCCAGGAGTGGAGGGGCTGGGCACTGTGAGGTGCTAGGGAGGAGGGAACTGCACTCCTGCCCTTTTCCCCACATTCTCTCCTGCCAGCCACGCCACCTCTCCACTTCCCTTTCTTGCCACTCCCTGCCCTGCCCAGCTATGCTCCTACATTCTCCCCTGCTCTGCCATGCTCCCCTGCCAGCCATCCCGCCTCTCCCCTCCCCTCTCCTGTCACCATGGCCTTTGTCCCCAAGCTCTCCGTACCCCTGCCCTCTTTTGCTCTACCACCCCTTTTCTTCTTTGCCCCTCTTCTTTGATGAGACATAAGTCACGTAAGCATAAAATACATTTAAATTATTAATAAAACAATTTTAAATAACTTTTATTTATTTTTCATTCTTCTATATTTTTCAATAATTTCTGTCGTGTGAGTTTGCACAAAAATTGTATTCAGAAAATGTTTTGCACATACGTTGAAAATTTTGCACACAAGCCACCAAACCTTAGAGGAAACATTGCCCAGGACCCCACCAGCCCGACCAGGAGGAGGAGGAGGAGGGCACACTGGACTCAGGACGAGCACCTCAGGGACCTGGTCCACCCCAGCGAGGACTTGGAGGCGCACCTGACAGCCTGGTGTGAGAAGGTTGATGCCCACCAGAGGGCTGGGCGGGGGATGCTCCAGCGCCTCCTGGACCTGGTCGAGTGACAGACTGTTGCCCTGGAGCACCAGAGCCTCGCCCTAGAATGCCAAACAGACACCCTTGAGTGGCTGGAGGAGTGCCTCTACCCTCGGCGGGCTGAGGCTGCCACTGCCCCAGACTTCGGCTTCCTTCTTCACCGGTGCCCCAGGACACAGAGTGGCCATGTGCAGGCACGGAACCTGCCCACCCGAGGCCGAACTGGTTGGCAATGGAGTGGTAGGGGTCTGGGTTTGTCATCTTCCAGACCATGACAGCCACTAAGTTGACTTAGCGTTTTTAGGTGTAGACATACCCATAGAATCTTGGGGTTGGAAGGGACCCCATGAGGTCATCTAGTCCAACCCCCTGCTAAAAGAAGGGCCACTCCCACTAAATCATCCCAGCCAGGGTTTTGTCTAACTGGGACTTAAATGTTTCCAAAGATAGAGATTCCACCACCTGCCTAGGTAATCCATTCCAATGCTTCACCACCCTCCTAGTGAGAAAGTTTTTCCTAATATACAACCTCGACCTCCCCAGCTGCAACTTGAAACCATTGCTCCTTCTTCTATCTTCTGTCACCACTGAGAATAGCCTAGTTTCCTCCTCTTGGAGCACCCCTTCAAGTAGTTGAAGGTTGCTATCAAATCCCTCCTCAGTCTTCTCTTCTGCAGGCTAAATAAGCCTAGTTCCTTCAGTCTCTCCTCGTAAGTCATGTGCCCCAGCCCCCTAATCATTTTCGTTGCCCTCCATTGGATTCTTTCTAATTTGTCCACATCCTTTCTGTAGTGGGGAGCCCAAAATTAGACACAGTATTCCAGATGCGACCTCACCGGTGCAGAATAGAGGAGAATAATTATATCCCTCGATCTGCTGGCAATGCTCCTACTGATGCAGCCCAATATGCCATTGGCCTTTTTGGCAAAAAGAGCACACTGTTGACTCATATCAGCTTCCCATCCATCATAACCCCCAGGTCCTTTTCTACAGTGCTGCTACTTAGCCAATCGGTTCTCAGCCTATAGCAGTACATGGGATTTTTCCATCTTAAGTGCAGGATTTAGCTCTTGTCCTTGTTGAACCTCATGAGATTACTTTTGGCCCAATGCTTCAATTTGTCTAAGTCTCCCTGAAATCTGTCCCTGCCCTCCAGCATGTCTACCATTCCCTCCAGTGTGGTGTCATCTGCGAATTTACTGAGCATGCAATCTATCCCATCATCCAGATCATTAATGAAGATGTTGAACAGAACCGGCCCCAGAACCGACCCCTGGGACACTCCACTCGCTATTGGTTGCCAACTAGACATTGAGCCATTGATTGCTACCCACTGAGCCCAATGATCCAGCCAGTTTTTTATCCACCTTACAGTCCATTCATCCAACCCATACTTCCTTAATTTACTGACAAGAATGTTGTGGGAAACCGTATGAAAACTTTGCTAAAGCCGAAGTATATCACGTCAATAGCTATTCCTGCATCCACAAATCCAGTCATCTCATCATAGAAGACAATCAGGTTGGTCAGGCACGATTTGCCCTTGGTGAATCCATGCTGACTTTTCCTGATCGCTCTATTTTCCTCCAAGTGTTTCAGAATGGATTCTTTGAGGACCTGTTCCATGATTTTTCCAGGGATTGAGATGAGGTTGATTGGTCTGCAGTTCCCCGTATCCTCCTTTTCTGTTTTCTTGAAGATAGGTACTATATTTGCCTTTTTCCTATCCTCCATGACCTCCCCCCATTCGCCATGAGTTTTCAAAGATAATTGCCAGTGGCTCTGCAATCACATTGGCCAACTCCCTAGGACCCTCAGATGCAGTTCATGCGGCCCCATAGACTTGTGCACATCCAACTTTTTAAAGTAGTCCCTAACCTGACCTTCCATCACCGAGGGCTGCTCTTCTTCTCTCCATTCTGCGTTACCCAGGGTAGTAGCCTGGGAACTGACCATGCCTGTGAAGACTGAGGTTAAAAAAAAGCACTGAGTACTTCAGCCTTTTCCGCACCATCCACCACGAGGATACCTGCCCTATTCAGTAAGGGACCTATACCATCCCTGATCCTCGTTCTGTTACTGACATACTTGTAGAATCCCTTCTTGTTATCCTTAACATCCCTTGCTAACTATAAATTCAATTGCACTTTGGCCTTTCTGATTTTATCCCTGCAGGCCTGAGCAATATTTTTATACGCCTCCTCAGTCATCCTCTAAGCTTTCACTTCTTGTAAGCTTCCCTTTTATGTTTCAGCTCACTTCAGAGTTGTCTGCTAAGCCACGCTGGGCGCCTTCCATATTTGCTGTTCTTTCTGCACATTGGAATGCTATCTTCCTGTACCCTTAGTAGGGTTTCTTTAAAATACAGCCAGCTCTCTTGGACGTCTTTCCCCTTCAGATCAGCCTCCCAAGGGATCCTGCTCGTCAGTTCCCTAAGGGAGCCAAAATCTGCTTTTCTGAAGTCCAGGGTCTGTGTTCTGCTTCTTTCCTTTCTTCCATTGATCAGGATCCTGAACTCTACCATCTCATGGTCACTGCTGTCCACGTTGCCATTTACTTCTACTTCCCTGATCAATTCTTCTCTGTTTGTGAGCAGCAGGTCGAGAGGTGCAAGGCCCCTAGTTGGTTCCTCCAGCATTTGTACCATGAAGTTGTCCTCAACGCTCTCCAAAAACTTCCTGGGTTGCCTGTGCACTGCTGTATTGCCATCCCAGCAGATGTCAGAGTAATTGAAGTCCCCCATGAGAACCAGGGCCTGTGATCTGGAAACTTCTGCTAGTTGTCCTTATAATGCCTCATCCACCTCCTCCTTCTGGTCAGGCGGTCTATATATAGACACCCACCACGACATCCCCTTTGTTGCACTCTCCTCTAAACTTAACCCAGAGACTTTCAACAGGCTTGTCCTCACTTTCATAGCGGACCTCCGAGCAGTCATACATCTCTTTTACATACAGTGCTACTCTTCCATCCCTTCTTCCCTGCCTGTCCTTCCTGAACAATTTATACTCATCCGTGGCAGTGCTCCAGTCATGCAAGCTATCCTACCATGTTATTCCAATTACATCATAGTTCCCTGTCTATGCCAGTACTACCAATTCTTCTTGCTTGTTTCCCAGGCTCCTTGCATCTGTGTACAGGCACCTAAGATTCCTGGCTGATTGTCCTACGTTTCTCTGTCGATTATCTCTCCTATTGCATATTCCTCCTTGCATTATCTCCCAGTGTCCTCCTTCCCCACTCATCTAATGTATTAGGGCTTCATCAGCGGGAACCAAATTTAAATGAAGACATATCCACAGCTAGATTGTTGCAAGGCAGCTTATATCGACCTAATATCGTAATGTAGAACAGGCCTATGTCTACATGTGCTGTAGCCACAGCTCTGATTGCAGTATAGACACCCTAAAAGGGCCCTATCCAAAACCCTTTTAAGTAAATGGGACTATTTCCAGCAGACTAAATGCGCTTTGGTTCACCCTCAAAATTGTCTATTTAGCAAATGTAAGGTATATTGACATAATAACAGCTGTTCTGGCTCATTGCTTCCAACAATATTTTTATTTTGGTCAGAAATATATTAAGAAGATAACATATTTATAGGCAGACATTGCCCCTTTCCCTCTGTCATAGAATCAGAAATGCAGGACTGTGTGGGCCTCAGTAGGTCATCTAGTATAGGCCCCTGCACATAAAAACACTAGACCATTCCTGACAGATGTTTGCCTAGCCTGTTCTTTAAAATTTCCAAAGATGGAAATTCAACAACCTCCCTAGGCAAATGAGTTCCACTGCTTAACTACCCTAACAGGAAGTTTTTCCTAATGGCCAACCTAAACTTCCCTTGCTGAAATTTTAAGTTTATTGCTTCTTGTTCTAGCCTCAGAGGTTGATGAGAACAACTTTTTACTCTCCTCCTTGTAATAACCTTTAATATACTTGAAACCTGTGTTTTTGTCTTCTTCCAGTCTTCTCTTCTCCAGACAAAACAAACACAGTTGTTTCAATTTTCCCTCATAGATCATGTTTTGTAGACCTTTAATCACTTTTGTTGTTCTCTGGGTTTTCTCCAATGTGTCCACATCTTTTCTGAAATGTGGCACCCAGAATTAGACACGGTACTTCTGCTGAGGCTTTATCATTGCTGAATAGAGTGGAAGAATTACTTCTCAAGTCTAGCAAACAATACTCCTCCTAATCCATCCCATAATGATTACTTTTTTTTTTTTTTGCAACAGTCTTATACTGTTGATTCATATTTAACATGTGATCAACTATAGTCCTTAGGTCCCTTTCCACAGTACTCCTTCTTAAGCAGTCAATTCCTATTTTTGTATATACAATTGATTGTTCCTTCCTCAATGGAATATTTTGCATTTGTCCTAAATCAATTTTATTCTTTTTTTCTTCAGTCCTTTTCTCCAGTTTTCCTAGATCATTTTGAATTTTAATTCTATGCTTCAAAGCTTTTGTATCCATCCCAGCTTGTTATCATTTGCAAATTCTATAATCTCTATGCCTTTATGTAAATCATTTATGAAGGTATTGGACAGAACTGGACACTGAGGATTATTTCAGGGCACATTTTTCCATTCAGGCATGTAACCACCTTCTAGTAGTTCCTTCTAGATTATATTTCCCTAGTTTGTTTATGAGAAGGTCATGTGAGACAATATCAGAAGTCCTACTAAAGTTAAGATATACTACATCTTGCTTTCCCCCCTCCACAAGGCTTGTTAACCTGTCAAAAAAAGCTCTTAGGTTGATTTGATGTGATTTGTTCTTGACAAATCCATGTTGACTCTTATTTTTCATATTAATTATCTTCTAAATATTTGCAAATTGATTGCTTGATCATTTGATAGTTCCAAGCCTCAAAAAAGCTCCAATGTCCTCCTACATTGAGTTCTTTGGCAGATTGGAGCTTAAAGAAATAAGCCTAAGGTTCATCATGAAACATGAGGCCAAAGACTATATGCCTTCAAACATCTGAGCATCTCACCAGTACATGAGCAAGAATGGCTTATTGGTATGATCATGGATATTTATACTATTTCAAGTCTTAAGTTATGTTAAACAGAATTTTTTAAAAAAGACTTCCTATATTATTTAGGTGCTTTCTTTGTCTTTAGTTACCCAGAAGAAATGTCCATTTAGCAACAGTTTGTAGAACAATATGGGGTTGGAGAGCTCTGTTTATTTATTTATTTATTTTTTGATAATAGAAAGTGAGATCTGAAAGTGGACACTGTTTCCACAAATTGAAAGTAAACACTGAGTTAGCTGAGCCCCCTAAGAAAAATGAGTAGGGGACAGCTGAAAGCTGCCACTTTTTCATTCTAGTGTTAATTCTTTGCTGATACATTACATGATGCATTAGGAGAAAAGGCAGGATGGGAGGAGCCGTGAAACTGGAAAAAGAATAAATATTTGGGGAAAATATATAGAAATCATGATAAGCTTTTTGAGCTGATCACAATCCCAAGGGATACAGAGGAGTGAATTTAAGTCAGCTGAGGTAAAAAGGGAAGGAAATATAGCACTACTTTCCCTTTACTTTGACCACTTCATATCCTATCATATTTTCAGAAGTACTTTAGCACATATGTCACACTTCCCAAGGTAACTGAATCTCTATCCCTTTCATGGTTTCCTTGAGATCACCTCACGCATATCTCAACGCTCTAGCCATCACCTTCCTTAGAGCAAGACCCTGTCTTCCTCTCACCAGATCAAAGATTTAGGCTTAAAGGCCCTACTGCAATTCACTGTGATCACCTTAGCACATTTAAGTTTAAATCAGCACCTGGCATCCTGTCCTCTCCCAGGAGCTAACATGGTTAACAATTCCCAGCCAGCTTCAAAAAGCACAGTATTTATTCAAGACAAAAGCATTACATATCTCGACAATAAACAATGACATATATGCTTCTCTCACCAGAAGTCACCTGTTTTCAACATGGAGACACTGGTAGGTTTCAAAGTCCTTCACATCTTTTCAGCAGCGTCTATCCTTCTTGAGTATCATCTCAAATCAGTTCATGAGTCCAGTGAAACTCCTGTATCAGTCTTCATATATATTTTTAGTTCTTTGTTTGCTGTACCTCTACCTGGTCAAACCTAGCCTACACAATTTTCTCAAGGGGTGTTGTTTCTACAGATCTGTTTACCTATGTAGGGAATTAAATCAATTATCTTCCAGTGAGTTTAGCCATCTCATGGCATGTGATTTTGTTATTATTGTTTTCCATAGAGTTAAGATTTATTAGCTAATATGTTTTGGAATGTGTTACAAGGATTTTAAAAAAATGGGCTTACTAATAATACATCATAGAATCTCTGTATTGAGGCCAGCTTGATATTTGAAACAAAAGGGGATTGTTTTTAACAAAACAAAATTGCAGTAGAAAAAATTAATCCTTCATTGATAGGTTGGTGTGGTTTTGGTTTAGGAACATAGAAAAAGTCTATGATGTATTATTAGTAAGCCCATTTTTTATCCTTGTAATACATTCTAAAACATATTAGCTAACAAATCTTAACACGAGGGAAAGCAATAATAGCAAAATCACATATCATGAGGTAGCTAAAAGTATATAATTCAAGCAAAACTCCAAATCCCACTTATAAAAATCAGCCTCTGCAGTGATGAGTCTAGTAAATATTCAGTTATGAAAAAGTGTTTTCCCCCAACTACATCCTGAAGAGCAAGACAGAGAGCAGTTAAAATCTCTAGCATGGATCAGTGATTCAGTTCAGATGGAATCTGAACCAAAGTACATTTTAAATGGATCACATCTCTGTGTGTAGCAACATGTCAGCTGTGTTAAAATGGAGAAATAATTTTATTTAGTCAAATGTCATTCAAATCTTCTGAGGCTGTGTGTGTATCAATGAGCCACTAAATAACAATGGGGAACAGAGAAGGATTTGTTATTATTATGAAAATCAGGACATTTCTCCAACAATGTTATTGTTGGGAGTATAGGAAAGGTGCTTTAAAACTGTTTAAACTTGGGAGAACATAATCATTATCATTATTACAATAGAGAGGCTTCATTAAATGCACCGAGCCACATTTCTGGCATGGACCACTGCAATTCATCTTCCCTTTCTCATATAGGTCTACATCTGTGTTCAACTTAAATCCAGGATTCTCTGTTCAGATTTGCTGAATCACCTCATAACCTGTCAGATTTGAGACCATAGAACAATACTGGAAGCATTGTAGTTCAAGGAATATAGTTCAACAGTAGTAATGCCATTATTCTTAGACAGGTTGCAAATTAATCAATCATTTCCCCCCGATATTAATGGCTTTCATTCATGGACGAAGAGTCAAAAATATGACAAGATCAACTTGGGCTTTTTACAAAGTGCAGTCTATTTGCACAGATCTAATACACCTCCTAATGCACATTATTTTACAAAATCAGGTAATCTAGCCACAATATTGTGCCCAGGAGCTTCACAGGCAATACCACAAATGTGAAAAACACATCAAAGCCAGATCAATTCCACATTAGAGATTCTGCTCTCTTTCCAAGCACTGATAATTAAGATAGAAAGGAATCTGTATCTTTCTAATTTCTACTCTTGAACCCTAAAGTGGTCAGTGATTTCATTTTTTAATAGAATTCTATTTTACTGAACTACATGATGTCTTTGAGCAATGATTAAATCAAAACTAAGGAGATTCAAAAAGAGCCCCTTGATTTTTTAATTCCTTAATTGCATCTTTTAAAGTATTGCCATAAATAGCACATGATAAATTTCCTGTTGAAGATAAATATTTGTGACCAATGGTGTGATAATATATATATTCTATGAGCTCTATAGGTACCCTTGATTGTTCATCAAATAGAATATTAAAACAACTCCCACTCCTATGAAATAAAAAAATACTAACATTCAGTTTTTTAATGGATTATTTATGAAAACATGTTATGTTATGCTGCTGGGTATTGAAAGAATTCATAGTTAGTGACTGTCCTTGAAGCCCCCCTTCAAGGAACAAAATTTTGTGTGTGCGTGCGCGCGCACACATGTGTGTGTGTGGTCTCATAGTTTGCAAACATTATCCAATTTATGGCAGGATATAGTGCTCTTAAATACAGTTGTAAATAAATTAATTGTTTTAACAACATTCTCCCTCTTTCACCAGTGCAGTTACTACAAAGAGAATACTTTAAATCAAATAGAACAAGAACTCCTTTGAAAATGCCTTTCTTTTGAAAATATTTTTAAAGCTTTTGTTTTGTTTTTAAAGCCTCAGAGGCTCCAGAGATGATTACCATAATTTCTCCATAAAGTGGTGAGAGCACAGAAGACAATTCTGGCCTAGTAAAATTTCAAGATTCATCAATTATGCATTTATAGAATTTTATGAGTGTGTGAAAGCTGAGCCTTGACATTAGATTCTAAATTGGCTGCCTTTTTTGGCAGTTACTCACTCAAAGCCATTTCAGAATTTTCCTTAATTTGTCAAGTCTATTTGGATGAAATCTGCATAGCACTGTTACCCTACAGTATGTGGAATCAACTCAAATATGTAATGAGTTAGGTGCAACAGCTTGAGCACTCTGTTACACTTCTCATTGAAGTACATAGTGCAATTTGTGTGTGTGTGTGTGTGAAAATTCAATTGCTCTCTCAGCAAGAAAGGAATGTTTGCCATTGGATTCCTATCCTAGAGACGTGTCAAGGGGACACTTGAATCTCAGATTAACAGAATATTTATTTTTAACCAATAATTATTTTTAGCCATTCCACGGGCACACTTTTCCAATCTGTCTAACCAGTCTCTACAGTAACATACACAGATAACAGCAGCAATTGATCCAACCCCTCTTTGATATTAAAAACAGCAATGACAGCCTGCTCTAAGATTTTTCTGCCTCTTTTTTTCTGTTTCCATTGTTTCCCTTCATTGCATTCTAGCTATAATGGACCTGTTTATGATAATTTACACTGTTCATGTTACCTCTAATAGTCCATTTAATTCAATGGGATTACGTGGATTTAAACTGCTGTTAATTAATACACAAGAATACTATATTGAACATGAGTTACGGTTGCATTTGTAACATACCTGACACAGAAACAAAAAAGGAAATGAAAGTCAATATATGTTCTACTCCTCTAATAGGAAAGCAACACCTCACCACTAGAACCATCACATACAACTCAGAAAACACATTCCAGCATTACGCTGCTCCAAATTGCATCCTCGTAATTCAGCAAATTCCCTACCACCATAAATATTCTCCACCCTACTATTCATTCTGCACAGTTTAGGGAACAAAACTCACTTGTATTTGGGGATGCAAGCACTCAGAACAGAGAGTCAAAACTCTCAGAACAGTTTTATGAAGATCCTAGACTTTGATGAATCAACAAGTACTACTTTGTAGAGAATTCAGGTCTTGTAAATTTTGTTCTCTATTGGCTAAATGCTACTTTAGTTATGATACAAAAAAAAATTGACTAAAAGGAAAAATAGGGGTTTTTTAAGTTAATAAAATTATAACACCAGAGAGCACAAGTTCTCACTGTGTACAACATTTTGTCTTTCTAAGTCTGTAATTTTTAACCTAGATAGGTCTGAAAAATTGTGAATCTGAAAGTTAATTTCAGAGGACAGTTTTTAGTGGCTTAAAATCCAGATACTGTTTAATTAATTTTCTTGAAACTGCTCAGAAAGATTCAAGCTATAGTCAGAGATTACATGCTAAAAGTGTGTGGGATGTATGCACCATTTTTTTCCCCACATAAAAACAAAGATTTTGAAATCCAGAGGAATATAGAACAAAAAATGGTTCTGTCCTAACATAATTGTAGATTGTCATGCATTCCAGAAGCATACCCTTATACTCTTCCTATGATCATTTTTTACCAGTAGACACAAATTGTTCTTCATTCACCTGCAAGAAATCTCAACTCAAAGGATCACTATATTCAGCTGTTCCTTTACCTTAAAAGAGTTCATCTTTGGAGTCCTATAAGACTCAGATTTCTCTCTTGTATTACTCAACATATGCATGAAGCCATTGGGTAAGTTGGTGAGGCAGCTATATGTAGAGGACAGTTATCTGCACATTCTAGCTTTTTCATTAGCTCACCATAATCAACATCTGCTGGATGAAGAATGGCTGGTTAAAGAAAAAAACAGACAAGACTGAGGTGATGCCAGTGGGAAAACAAAAAATAGTCAAATAATTTACCTTCTCTATATTATCTTGAAGACATTTGCCTTCAAATTATTTGTAGCATTTGAGTCCTTATGGACTTTTCACAGCCATCTGATGCCCAAATAGGAATGGTAGGGAAAATATCCTGCCGATGAGTTTCCAAAAGTTTGTGCCTCATCCTGTCCAACTCAGAAATGGTCAAAATGAGACATACCTTTTTGACCATGGGACTTGATTTTTATGAGTCTTCGTAACTAGTATTGAAACACACATTGAGAAAAACCAAAAGCTCCTGCTTGCTTAGCAACACAGTCTAGCATGATCATATGGCTCCCCTTTGAATAAAGATTCCAGTTGACTGCAGCTCTAACTTCAGATTGGCTCCATGGGACTGGCTTTTGCTGACAGAACCTCTTCCTCTCTAACCATCACTACCCTCTATAGTTAGGTCCACAGAAATCACAGGGTGAAGTTTGTGAGAGTGTGGACTCGGATCTTTCACAGGAGATGGACCTATCGATGAATCTTATACTCATAAGAGGCAAGAATAACTACAGGCCTCACCACTTTCTCAATTAAAAAAAAAAACTAATTTCTTCCATTTATTTTTCCTTTAATTATTTCTTTATTTGCAGTTGCAAATGCCCTGCTGCACATGCAGCTATAGAATACCCGAAGCATATAAACCAGTTATTTTTCTTATTGGTTAGGAATATACCTCCAAACTTGTTTCACAAGCCTAAAACCAATTCCAGTGATGCCAGACTTGTCCAATTTGTGTCTGAAAATCTGAAATCAGGAGTATTTCAGTAGGTTTTGTAGAACGTTTCATGCTGCTTTAATTTTAGATTTTTCTGTCATCAAGTCAGAACCAACGTTCTAAACTAATATACCCTGCCAGAGTAAGTCTATAAATAAATCACAAGTGCTTATTTACATATACAAACTTGTCATAACCTTTACATTATAAATCATGGATCCTGTAAAATAAGAATAATTGAAGTTGACATTTAGTTGCTATCTTTTTTCCCAGTTATTTTGACTATAATTTGCAAGCTCCACATCTCTCTACCTTTAATTCCCCTATGGAAAAGCCATACTGGCAACCTTTTGGATTCCAAAAAGTTAACTTTGTTTTGTATAAGTGTATTTACAATTGCTTTCTTCTCCTTGAGTAATACTTGACAAAAAGAAAAGGCTATGAAAAATAGGGTAATCTTGTCAATTTTATTGAAAATAAGAAAACTAGTGGATGTTCTGGAAAGCTGACACTCTTGGGGACTTATGGACTGTCTAGCTGGTGTGAATCTATGTACCTGTTATCTGAATGTAGAGGGTTCCTTGGGGACAAAAGAATGGATAGTCTGAAATGCTTGTTAGTTTATGTATTCCTCCTGTCACTCTGACGGGAAACCACACCAGACTACACAATGCAGCATACCTTCATTGATTCAAACTGCTGACTAGCCAATTTTCTTCTCCACTGACATTTGAGTCACATATATGATTTATACTGATAAAGAGAATTAATGAGGTGTATATTTTGATCAAATATGTTACACTTGGTTGAAATAGATCAAGGTTGCATGGTGATTATCTCTCATCCCCTTACCATTTCCCCATAAAGTACTGCATATATATTTTAAATGAGGAAACTAGATAAATGACCTAAGGGAGAATGAATCTAAGAGTTATCAGGGTTTTGTTTATTTATTTTTAATTCTCCTTCTTTTATCGAGTAGAAAGAGGAACATCTTTGTTAAATATACTCAGAATTGGAGAAGGAAGCAGGTGGTACATTTCATATCTGATGGAAAGAGCATCTAGTATAAACCTTCAAAAGTTGCTAGGAGCTTCCTCCCCAGAGCCCAGTCAAACTTAGGTGTGGAGATTCAAGAAGCCCTATGTCCTTGGCTACAGCTGAACATGTCAGAATATTATCCCATTATTAGAATCCTTTACACAACATATTATGCAAATATTTTACTATTCCTGCAGTTTATAATAAAATCAGCTGGAAACTGATTTTTATTTTAATTTCAAAATATCAAACAATTTTTTTTCAGATGGATTATAATTACTGCGAAAAAAGGTGTCTTGGTGCCTGGAATGGGTCATAGCTGGGAGTGCCAATCTCAAATTAATCCATCAGAAAAAAACCCAACAACAACAACAACAACAAAACCTAGGATGTGTACCCCAAATTGATGGTGTGTTCTGTTATTAGATTTCCTCAGACTAAAACTAGTGTGCATTCCTGGATCTCTACATTAGTTTTATCATGGAGCCTCAGACAGTCCTCCTTAGGCTCTCCATGCCCTTCTTTACCACTCAGACAGACTGGATTTTATTATGAAAGTTTATTAAGGCCAAAAATCACCACACATTAGGTTCTCCCAGCCCTAAAGGTGCACTTGAGATTTCACCAAAGAGAACATTGAAATCAATTTCTTTATTAAACTAAACTAAAGATTTCTTAGCTTAGACAAAAAATGAGCTATTATAATCTTAAAGCAAATGAAATATATTACAGATGAGTTAAAGTTTGTAAGTCCAAAATGATAGCAGAGACATAATAATCTGACCATCTCTTGGAGTCTTTTAATGAATTCTTCAGGGCCACAGACCTCTGCCTGCATCTGGGTCACCCCCCGACAGAATTCAGATGAAAGGGAGATGCAGAATTATTCCCAGTGTGCCCTTTTATATTTGAAAACAGTTTACCAAACATTTTCATCACCCACACAGGTTTTGCTTTGTTGACTCAAAACAGTCAGTCCATGGATCTTTCATTGTCCTTCAAATAATGACCTGAGCTCAGAAGTCAATAACTTTTTCATACAAAATTCTAAGGCATCAACTCCAGTTGATGCACCATTTAGAGCTAGTGATACAAGGTGATATAACTACAAGATGATAGCTAGGAACAATTCTTCATTAGATTTTACACATCAAGTAACATCACATCTAAACATTTAAATGGAGGTCTTTCCACCCAATGTTAATTAAATAGAACTGCATAGAAAATGTAGAGGTAATTACAGAGTTACAGGACATAAAAAAGGATATAACAATAATAGGTTAATTGAGTTTCACTTATATACATTTAAGAGCACCTAGGTGGATGAAGACAAATACAATTAACATCTACTCTAACAAGTGATATAACAATACTGCCCACTAGTCAACTACTGTTACACTTCACACTTCTTTGAGAAGTTGACCTGAGCTAGGCAGCTGCCAGCACCACACAAGGCTTCTCACATTTATTTTCATACATTATCATCCAGGTCCAAGAGAAAACTAGAGAGTGCAGACTGAAGGAAATGTTTCAGTGAACAAATATCACAAACAAGTTTGAATTCAATCCACTTTAAGAGGTGGATGAATAGTACGAACAGTTTTTATTTTATTCAAAACCTGTAGTCCATCCTAATATCAGGAGTAGATAAATAAGATGGTGCTATTTTGCATCTCCAGAGTGCTTTGTATTAAAGTAACAAGAAATTTGTTACAAAATATAATGAGTTTCACAATATCTTGCCTTCATATCCTGCCTTCATTTCTTGGCATTTGGGGAGCTGCTAAAATCTCAATATAGTTTTCTTAAAACACAGATGAATTTAAGTCAAATGAGAAGCCACCATGATCCTGATGGGCAAAAACTACCTCTGTAGAGTTTTTTTAGATAAAAGACTTCAGTATGTAAATGGGCCATACCAGAAATGCTGAAAAGTAACTGTACCTCACAGACCCCACCCCAATTCCTCCAGAGCTCCTTATTGCCCCTAAGAGGGATGTTGTGTCAGTACTTTATAGGATGCAACATATGTTCTCCTTCCTGTCTTGAATCCAGCAGTTTGTCTTCTAGCCTATATATGAGGAGTAGAGCCATAGCTAACTATCCCCTCTGTGTTCATTTGTTCTTGAGGAACATTGGGCACATGAGCCATAGGATTTCAGTGGTATTTAAGCACCTAATTACATTTATTTCAGTAAGACCTGGGTATATCAATACTTTTGAAGATTGAAGCCACAATCCCGATGTTTCCCTTATACTTGAAGCTTCAGTCTCCATAGGCACTATTGGAAGTGCACATTCCTCTGAATCCTGTGTTCATCTGCATAAGACAAAAATATAAGATAGCCCAGGTTGTTCCCCCCACCTCCAAGCAAGCTCCTATGCAGTGGTTGGTTCACAAAAATGCTTAACATAATCCATATTGGTATGTAAAGTTTTTAGTCCATTAAGTGAAATTACACATCCTATAAGAAAATAAAACCTTTAAAAGAAATCTGAAGAATTCACCTCTCCCCTCCCCAAGATCTTAGAAAAGAAATTATGTACAAATGAATGAAGGAATAATTAAAATGTGCATTTTATGGAGTTTGTTTTTCAACAACAGTGGTATGCCCTTACATTAAAAAATACGTATAAAATGAAGATATTTAATTACATATTGATGTAGAACTGATACTGAGGAAGGAAGTTGACTTTGGACATAAAAATAGGTTTCTGAAATAGTGGAGTCTTTTGTATTTTCTTTTTCTGAAATTATTCACTGTGACCTATTTTTTCTTCATGCCTCTCAATTAGGATCAAGGGACTACTCCACAAATTAATAGCTGTGGATATTTATACATCATTGTAATTCGTGTTGCAGAATGCAGCAGACTAAATTTGACTCCCTGGGTGGTGTTATTCTACCACTCCACTAAAATTGTTGCATCAGCCAAAAAACAAACAAACAAAAAATTCAGAATGTACATACAACAGTACAAGTTATTGACTGTGTTCATGTGATCAAATACAAATAGTGATATCTCACAGTTCTGTATATCTCACAGAAAATACAGAAGGTCTGCAAGACATTACAGATCACAGTGTCTAGCAAAAATTGTGCAAGAAATAGTATTGTAAAAAGAAGTCTGTTGGACACTAGATTTTTGCCGTATATAGGTTCACTATGACTAACTGAAGATGACAACCTGTCATTCAAGAATGTACGTTACTCCTTACAGAGCTCTAAAACTAGGTATCTTTTCATACACCTACATTGTTCTAAATAACCCAGCAACTTAATAAGTTACCTTTTTAAATTATTGTTTTCAAAACTTAAAACAAAATTTCAGTTTTTTTGTTTTAAACAGAAGCCACTACTGTGAACAATATCCATCACCTAGTGTGTTCAATGCACATCTAATCCTTTTTATTAAATATCTCCTCTGACTCTCATTGTAAGATGCAGCTAATTAGGTTTAAGATGACTTGATAATAGTCAGTGGTATTTTACACAAGGCAGATTTCAGAGAAGGGCAATTTGGTTTGTTTAATGGTATCACTAGGTAAATTCTCTTCTCACTGCATGCTGAGAGGTCTTATTATACACCATCATCAGCTCTGCTTTCTTGTAGGGGACCTCAGAGGGACTGTTCCCGAAAGTGGCTTTCTAAAGGAGTTAAAACCCAATGAAAAATATACGTAATACAGCCCAAAACAAACATTAAAGGTGAGAGAATAGGACAAAGAAGCAGGCTTGCAAGCTATTTCCATGGGGTGAAATAAACAGTTGTAAAAGTACTAGGAAAAGGAACAAGTTAGTGTTGCATCATCATGATTTATATGCCTGCTGATGGCACACACTTGGGCTGGCTACCAGGTATACAAGTGCTGGATTGCTGTTGGTCTCTCAGCAAAGAAGAAAGCAACTCAACTGTTAGATTGGGAAAGTTGGCATGAATGAGAATTGAGAAGGGCTGGACCCAGTCAGTACTCAGATGGGAGACTTCCAATGAACATCTAGGTAGATCTGGGTGAATAGTTGACTTTTTGATTCAGTGGCAGTTAAAAATAAATTGGTTGAGATTGAACAGTATCTGAAAATTTTCAGACTGGCTGGTGAATTGAAACACTTTGGAAACTTTTTCCAGAAGAAGGATTTGAACTTAGGTACCTTATATGTCAGGTGTGTGCCCTAGCAACTAAGTTAGGGTTATGAATGGGGAAGAGGGGCACAGACTATGGCAACTCCTTTTCCTCCCTCCCCCCCATTTTGTGTATGGCTCAAAACTATGTGAGTCAATTTTACAAATACTTTAACAGTTAACCAAAACTATTTTTTTCATCAAATAAACTTTGTCCAAAAAATGACAGCACTACATCTAGGTGCTACAGAAAGTGGAGAAGACAATTCAGTGGGTGATACTTCTCCCCTCTCTGAGTCACTATTGAACCACACATGTTTTGAAAGAGTAGGAGTGTGATCCCCAGTATCCTGGGGTAATTTCTGCTCAGTTAATTAGATTTCATTCTGCATATCTAAGGCTATGTCTACACTTGTTAATTTAGGTCAACTTAGCTAAGTCGACTTAACAAAGTCGACTTTAAGTCGACTTTTTTAAGTCGACTTAGCATGTCCACACTTAAATTTTAAGTCAAGTTAGGGGGGATCTTACAAAGTTGGATTGTTGACACTGGATGTCTAGATTGTCCACACTGGATGCCTAGGTCAACTTCTAGGGGCTAGGTGGACCTGGGACTGGTCCACGGTGGCATGGGGGGCACCCCTTGCCAAGTGCCAAGGTGCTCAGCCTTTGCCCCATTGTATCTGGGTACAATGGGGCAAAGGGGGACAGGGACCTTGGCAGGGCATAGGGGCACGGTGGGCAGGGCTCCACTTAGAGTCAACTTAGGGGTACTCCATGTCTACACTGGCTTAAGTCAACTTTAGAAACTTTAGTTGACTTAAAATGAGGTTGAATAAAGTCGACTTAATTTTTCCTTAAATTGACTTAAGCAGCTGCTTAAGTCGACTTAAGGAAAGTGTAGTGTAGACGCAGAGTAAATTAAGTCGGCTTAAGCAAGCTTAAATCGACTTAATTTACAAGTGTAGACACACCCTAAGTGCTCTTGCATGTTCATTTGGTTGTGGTATTATCTTTACCCTTCTGCTTCCTGCTGTTGTAGACTGGTAGTAGGTGTTATCCAGAGATAGCTGTCCTGTTCCTCCAGAACTGCCAAGGTTTTTGTGACAAGTGACATGATCCCTTTACAGCATATCTCTTATCTACCTCACATCTATTGTGTGAAGCTTAATTAGTACATTGTTTTAAGATCTGATGAAAGCTACCCTAGAACTATGTTATTACTGAACATCTGAGATGAAAAATGGTGGGAATATATCATAAAGCCTACAGTGCATTTTTTAAATCCTAGCCCTGCTGCCACTGACTTCTGAATGCCTGTTGACTTGAACAAGGCCAGGAATTCATCTCTATCAGCCTCAAGAGAGATCATTACATCAGGTAAACAGAATGTTCTATATCTTTGCACAGGAAACAATATGTTTGAATCATTCATAATCACATAAGAGGACTTTACCCAATGCATTAGGTTCTTCTGCTGCTTCAGTTTTCCCTTCTTCTTCAGGGAATTAGTTTGTCATTGTGGATGCTTTCTCACTACTTCTCCCCTTTTCAGGAATCAAATGTATCAACACCAATCTTCTATGCAGCCTTCCACAAGCTCAGTTGCACCTTTTGACCCACCAAGTTCATTGGCCCTGGGCCCCACTCCCCTCAAGGGATGGCCCTGCTTTGCATTGACATATAACTACAACTCTATCATTCTTAGGATTCAGATGGTAACTGATTTGTGTGTATATGTTTATTTATTTTAATCTCTGAATACTTTGTATTTCTTTTTTTTTTTTACATAAAATTTTAGATAGTTTATTATGGAATTGCCTACAGACATTTTTGGTGTAAGATTTAAGGGTAGGTCTACACTGGAGGTTCTATTAAGTTGACTTAACCAAGGTTGACTTTAAGTTGACTTAAAGTCGACCTTGTTAAGTTGACTTAGAGACTCCACCGCCCTGCGTCCACACTGGCAGGTGCTAGGTCGACAGAGGAGTGGTCAGGAACTCTGCGAGGGGGTCTGGAGGCTAATTAGGTTGATTTCAGGGCTATTCCCTGTCTACACTGGCTTAAGTCGACTTAATAAGGTCAACTTAAGCCTTAGGTTGACCTTCAGAGGTGGTGTTATTAAGTCGATTTAAGGAGTGCTTAAGTCGACTTAATAAGTGCCCAGTGTTGTCTGAAGGTTGACTTAACCATCCTTAAGTCGAGCTAAGGCTCCAGTGTGGACGTACCCTATGTGTCTTCATGTGGCCTTCTGATCATTCTAATGGTCTGGTCTCACATACCTTCTGAATACTTTAAAATTCCCTGGAATATCCTCATAGCAGTCAATGGAGTGAGTATCTACTGAAATACAACAGAAATATAACTTTTTTTGGTGGATACTTTGAAAGTTCTTTCCCCCAATCCATTAGTGAACAGATCATAGGGGATATCTGTGACATGAAATATACCATTATTACAAGGAAATTTCTATCATTGCCTCCTAATATTGCCATTCTACTGCCTCAAATTACTTATGTTTAATTTCTCATCTGTGTCTTAATCTCCATGAATATTACAATTTATTTCCTTATGACCTTAAAAGTCCCAGCTCTCCAGAATATCAGTTTTCAACTATTCATACAGGTATGTAGAAATACAATGCCATTACTCCATTTTCAGACAACTCCAATTATTTCCCATTCACATGAGATCCAATTTAAAATTCTACTCTTTATTTATAAGATACTCCTTGCACTTGTTTTAAACCATATATCCTTTTCTTTATTGCTCCGCCCATTGTATATAAAACAAGCATCCTTTTTTCCCATGCAATATCACTGTCATTGGTGAGGATCTCCTTTCTTACAGCACCTATTATTGAAGCAGACTTCCTATATCTCTCTGACTCATCAACTATTCTATTAATTTAATAGCTGAAAACAGATTGTTTCTTCTTTCCAGTTCCTTGTATCTCTCCCTTCCTGCAGTATTTTTAATGTAACTGTTTAAACTGATTGGGGATATGATTAATAGGAAAGATGGTATACAGAAAACTGTGCATTTTTAATAAGGACATTTATATTTGGCTTTTCATGGCAGAAAGTGAATGATTGGGGTTAAAGGTCTCAATCTCCCTCTGTCCATTAATAACTAGGAAACATATTCCTGGTTCATATATTTTACAGAAAATTAATGCATAGCAATTTAGAATCTACACAAAATCAATAGTACACTAACATCAGAGCACAAGATAAAGGAAATAATTTAACGTGATCTTTTGTCAAAAAATATGAAATCTTGGGGATTGGTTACAGGCTTTGTTACAACCCCAAATTTGTTCAAGATTTATATAAAGGTAGTGCTCCAGAATGGCTAACCTGTCAAAATTTCAGATTCATTTGAGTTGAAGTATATGGAAATACCCTCTTTTTCCATGGTTTGAGAAGGAATTCTGGTTTCAGATGCAAATCCTGTGAATGTAAGACTGAGATTTGCTTTGGATTTGTATGAATGTGTATATCAGAAGCTGAAAGTGAAGGTCATATAAAAATCAATAAGGACTAGAATAAGCAAACAAGTGCAACATATCCTATCAAAAGTGAATAATCAAATCTTGCACAGCTCTAATTTGTATCTAATTTTTAATTGAAATTTCTGTTAGTTACAATGCTCATCATATATTCTGCAGAGAGATAATGCTACATAGGAGGTACAGCTAGGAAAACAATATTTTTTTTGTAAGCTCTATTGTTTTCAATAACCTGAAATGAATATGAACATTGCTTTTCTTTCAGTGATATTTTAAACATCTATGAGATCCTTAAGTGCAGTGAAAGCTACATTTCTGGAACAGAGATTCACAACCTATGTATACTGGTTGAAAAACAAAGGAATAGTATTATCCCAAATCTGACAGACATGATAAATTGATTGAAATAACTGATTCTCAAAAAGCTTGCCAAGTATTTAAAAGGCTATTACTAGAAGATGGCAGGGTAACATAATCAGTTTATTCATTATCAATAAAAACAATTATCTATTACATCCTAAGTGTACAGCATCAACACCACAGAGCACGTAAAAAGACAAGGTTTTCTGAATAATTGTTTGTCAGAGCAGAACAATTTGTATTTTACTCACTCACTCAATAAATAAATAAATAGACTATTTCTCATCTACCTCATTTAGGAAAATACATAATCTCTGTCATAATCAGTATTTTAAAGGAGAAATTGGGTAAAAATATCTATTGATTTGAGTTGATATGTGGAAAATTAAATAAAAAATATGCCACATCTAGCAAATGACAAAATTATGTTATAACCCAACTCTGCTGCCAGGTAAATTGCACATACAAAATTGCTGTAACTTTTTTTCACAAATTATTCTTAAATCTACTGTGTATGTAAATAATATAACACTGTAGTTTTGGTGCAGTTCTGTTTCTGTGTGTAAAGATTGACATAAAATAGATGTCTCAATTAAATAAATAATATTATACATAACCTTTATACCAATAGAATAATACAGTCTATTTAACCAAACAGGATGTTACAAACAAATTAAAATAAATACAAAAAAAGTTGGTTGGCATATTCACAATATGCTGAAAATAAATACGTAGAGAATATAAAATGTAACTTATAGAATCACATTCATACCATAATTTCTAGAAAGAAATTGTCCTCAAAATATGTAATAAGGTAATAAAAGTAGCACCTCTTTCCATCTGATCTCTTAATAATCAGTAGAGATCTCTATTATCCTTCTTCTAAAGAAATAACAAGCTGCATGCCACTTCTTTGGACTCAAAAAAGCAGAGTACATTAAACCTTTAATTAAGATCACAGCAGCCATTCACATTCAGACCTCTAAATTCTAATTGCTGAACTGTCACGGGGAAAAAGTCAAATTAAAAAATAGTGTAGAAAGCAAAGAAAATATGTGAGAGGGCTTCTGTTTCTCATTCATTTCCACTGAAAAGGAATGGGAAAGTTACAGGTTCACAGAACTGCCCATGTATATTTCAGTGAACAACAAAATGCTAACAAACAGTGATTATAGGTTCCCCCTGGTTCCTTGCTCATTTTTTTCACAGGTTGTATCAGATAATGGGCCTTCTCTGTTTCCTAAGGTTTCTTTTAGCTGACTTCATTATTCATTTTCAGAAGATTAAAAAATGACAGGCAAGATAGGCCATGCTATCAGTAAAGCCATTAATAGTAAAGCCATTAATAAACCAAGGATTTGCTTATCTTATTAATTATTATTATTTATTTATTCTATAGTAATTTATAGATGCAATAGGCCCATTGAACTGGGTGCTGCAAATACATATACTGAATTCAAGGAAGGGCAGTGGGAATCACCAGGGATATAAATTTAATTTATACAAAACTATAGTCCTGATCCAGAGAAGCTGACCCCTGCTATTTCAATGTCAATGGGATTCTGCATGGGTGCAGGAGTAGGGCATTTTAAAGGATCTGGGCTTATCTGATTTTCTATTCTCAAAATTGACACTGCTACTAACTACAGCTACCCTTTTCCTTCCTGCTCACTTAGCTTATTTCTTTCAAAATAGTGCTTTTCTGGCATCAGTGGTAGCCAATTCCTTTTACCTCTGCTTCTGGGGGTTTTTTTCCCCCTTGTTTTCTCTCTCTCTCTCCCGCCTCCCTCCCTGCCATGTTTCCTTCCCTGTCTTTGGCTGTGTTTACTCAAATACAATGGCCTGTAAATTTGTCCTGCAAGTCACTACTACTTTTCAGCAGATGGCACTGTTATTTAGGCTAAATAATCTAGTAATAGGGCAAGGTAATTAACGTCATAACACTTTAAACAATAAAATATAGATTGTTCATATAATGCATTTACATAAGAATCATATGCAAAACAAAAGAATAAATTAGTGACAAAGATATTGGGAAAATATTACAATGACATGAATATGCTAAATATAAAACATTACAATTTTCGGATCCCACAGGACAAAAATGTTATAGAGAGAAACAAAAGAAGTGCCATAGTTTATTCACTTGATAAAGTGCTAGCATAATTTTTGGTGGAAAGTATAGCATTCCACATAACAACACATTTTGGCATTAAGTTGTGATCATTTTACTATAACGAGTGCTGCAGCAGAGAATTGCTTTAAGTGCCATGGTCCACCCACATCCATTAGCATGCAGAGTGTGCCATAAGCTTGAAGGCAAGTGATGTAGTTGCTTCAAACACTAAACCCTTCAGATTCAAACCCTTGGTGGAGGTCTACACAATTCCAGAGTCTGAAAAAGAACAAAGGATTGCTTTGCCAGTGTTTCCAGAAATAAACAATGCAATTACCCTAGGCCAAATGACTCACAGTGACAAACAAAAGATGAATTTGGTACAAAAGTGACTCTGACTCAGCCCAGAAGAACAGTCAGGTATAGGCATATGAATGTGGTACTTCTCCAGCCTTGTTCCAGGAATACTCACTTCTAACTATATGTTTCCCAGAGGCAATTAATTACTGGCCTGAAGATATTATGTTTGTCTTTTACAGCAGATACACCCTGACTGCTGCCCCCTTGTGCCCCACTACTGCTACCCTGTCTCTTTGGAGTGAAGAAAGGATCCCCTGCTGCTTTCCGTGTTTTATAAGGGTAGAGGGCTCCTTCAGCCACTCCCTGTGTTTCCAACTATCACAATATTTGGTACATACATTATTCTTGGAAACATGTCAGTCCCAGGATCATAGAGAAACAAAGTGGATGAGGTAATATCTTTTATTGGACCAATTTCTGTTACTAAAAGAGACAAGCTCACTCACAATGTTTCATGTTTTTCTTGAAGTCCCAGCTACTGGTATTCGGTAGAGAGACCCTCAACTTTGTTTCTTTAAGTGAATTTCTAACCATCAAGGTTTCAGAGAAAAGCTTGAAAACTTGAATCCTAAATGCTCCAACAGTAAAAGGCAAATACACCCCCTAAATGTACATTCTCGAAATAGTGAGAACACAGTTAAGGTTGCTTCTGAATATTTTGTTTGGCAGAGTCTGTACCTTAATGCCTTACCTCTTTTGGAACCCTCTTTTTTGTAAACATGCCATAAGGCATTTAAACCAAATTTCAGCCACTAATTAATAAGTTTCTAGGCAAGGGTAGTCAATTATTTTTTTGTCATGATCCAAATTCCTTTTCAAGGTATAATCAAGGTCTGGTTTCCAGAGAGAAACATTTTTCACATCCCAGTAACAATAATATTGATAATAAGAAAATAAAAGTATTTCAGTCTGTTCAAAAGCATCTGGCAGTTTGGATTTGGCATGTGATCCACTTAATGACTACCTTTGGTCTAGAGCAGGGGTCTCAAATGTGCAGCCCGTGGGCCACATGTGGCCTGTGGAGTTACTTCCTGCGGCCCGCAACAACACCTGGCTTGTAAAATAATTATAATTTGTAATGTAAAATGTTGTGTGTTTATTTGCTTACTCTTTGTCTTTATGATGATACCACCATCTTTACTTTTAATAGTACACTATATTATATTACTCTTCATTTTTTTTTTCATTTTTTACTCTATTTTTGTATCATTGTATGAAAAGGTTTCAGTGACCTCGGGCCAATATCCTAGTCCTCATGTGGCCCCCGTGGTGATTTGAGTTTAAGATACCTGGTCTAGACTGATCTCCAGTGTATATTTGTGTTTGTGTGCTGCTGATGTTTAGGAAATTTGGGAAGGCCAGAAAACTCTGATTTTTTTTTTCTCCACACAATGTACGTGTGCTACTCCGAGCTGTAAAACTGTGACATCAGACCTAATTAGACACTCATCATTCTCTTCCATCAATTCATCAGTGTACTTGAGGAAAGTCACTATTACTGTAGTTGTTACGGCAACATCTGCCTTTGAAAATTGGTTGCTCTCAAACTTCCACAACGTTGTGACAAAGAAGGGTCCCAGGAGGCATGTAATGGAAACCGATAGGGTCTGGATCAGCTCTTGTTGTGCTCTTTTGTGTATGTATTGGGGTAAGTTACACTGATTCTTTTTCAAAGGGCAATTATTTGTTACTTTCCTCAGAAATGCTTACATAAAAATAAGCTATAAAATTCCATCTCCTTTTAATGTAGATTGTTTACCAGCTTCTTGTAAATCAGAGGTAATGGCTTTCTGAATATTTATCCTTCCAAAAAAGTAGGAAATTATAAATCTGAACTTTTGCTCACTTTTCTGTTTTACAATTAAAACATGTCACTTAGAAGTTGCAATGGAACATATGTTTCGTTTGAATGCAGTTTAATTACTTTTAGTATATTGGTCAATTTGGTGAAATAGTCTAATTGCATGCAGAAGTACCACCATGCATACACACAGGGTTGCAAATTAAGGTTGTGTGTGCACTGTTCATTCTGGCATTTCCTAACCTGAGTGCTTGGCTTTGCACATTTTTAATCTTTAACTATGCATTTCTGGATTTTATTATGGTTTCATTTATTGATAATAGTAACCGTAAATAACATTAAATGAAGTATTTTGTTTGTGAAATATTTTTAAAACCTCATTTTAAAGCCAATCTTATGATTTTTGAATGTTTAGAGTTGTCAGTGTTGTGCACCTGGGGAGGTGAAGGGGAGTCCCCATGCTACTGCCCTGGCTTTCTGGGAGCAGAAGACAACCCTATTCCTATGACTACAACAGGGCTGGGGCCATAGTACAGAAGTAGATCTATGGATGACCCTGTGCCTTGGTATTTCTAGGGGTCTTGACCATTGTAATTCAGCCCTGTTCCCTAGAACACCTCTCCTCCACTACCCAATGCTTCTAACTTCTTTCAAAAGCCCCATTTATTGTTGCCTCTCTCACTGTCTCCACTCCAAAACCACATTTAATGTCTTTATACTCAATGAGGAAAGGAAGTATTAGTATCTCCATTTTACCAATAGGGAACTGAGGCACATGTCCCATGCTGCTGCCTCCCTTCAGACAGCTTTCTCAAATGCTTCCCTCTATTTCTCCTCTCATACTACTCTTGCTGCTGTTTCCCCCTCACCACTAACTTTATTGGGCCTTGTACTCATAAAACCATTCTCACTGTAATACTGAGGCCTGCTTCTCCCATAAGCCCTTCCTCCCTCCTCCTAGTCGTTCCTTTTACTGTGTGTTCTCCAACAACCAGGGTCCAGCACTCTCTGCTGCCTTCTGTTCATATTCCCTTACAGGAGTAGTCTCCAACCTTTTGCCAGCATATGGCGCAATTCTCATAGGTTTCAATGGCAATTGCCCTTCAGAAGGAGATCATGATCTACAGGTTGGGGACCACTGCCTTACAGTTTCTTATCACATTCTCCAGGAAGATGCACGGTTGCAGGTTCCCTCCATATAATTTCTGTTCCTTTAATACAACTCTCCCCCCACCTCTCCAAACTACAGCCCTCCTCAGTTTGTTCCTCCCCATATCTCCCTTGTTACTCAGCTATCTCCAGCCCCCACACATACACTACAACCCTCTCCAATTTGTCCTCTTGCTGCTCAGCCACAATTCCTGAAACATGGCTTTCCAAAGCCTCTTAAACAAACAAAAACAGTAGCTGACTATAACCCCCCCACCTCCATGTCCCAGTACTTCCCAGACCTGCCAAATGGGTAAATTGGAGTGTTGCCACATCGATCACATTGGGGAGGAAGTGGTAAACAGCACTGAACCTGGGAGCAGGTGGTTTGGAGCAGATGTGATGTTGAAAATATTTAAAACTGAAGAAAATATACATGTATTAGGAGTGTAGAGACTATTACAATTCTGCAAATATTTTTATTTAACCTTTAGAAATTCTTGGTAACATGTAATATGAACGTCGTGTTTGTACAAGTCTGTTATATAAGTCAATTACAAATAGGATTTCCATATTATGGATGAAGTTGTTTTCTGAAACACAATGTTTTGTGTCTGTTAGTGTGAGTTTCCTTGTTTTCCCAAGAAGCTTCTCCATCTTTTAAAATATTGATTCTAGTGGCTTCCAACCAGCTTCACTGCAATGATCAAACAGAAGGGGTCAGATATCTCCAGGCTTTCTCAGAGTTAAGTGCTGTTTTTCTGCATTATAATCAACCAAAAAAAAATGTAATTTGGGGAGAAGGATGTAAAACAAATGGAATTCACAATAGATTAATTTCCTGTTTGCAAATTATGTTCTATTAAAATACCAACAAGACTATAGGTCCCCAATAATATCCTTTTCGTTACCTGGTAGAAGAACTGGAAGACTCTGAATCAGAGATTATTCTTTTAAACTGTCAGAATAATACGTGAAAACAACCCAGTATATTCTCAACAACATACTCATAATACATCAACTTGTCATTAACTCCAAATTTGTTGATGAGGAATGCCACAAGGGGTAAGGTTTCTAAATACTGAATGTTTTATAAACCATTTTTTTCCCCTAAGCTAAGTCCTTGAGAATTACGAGAGTGGTGTAGTATCAAGCCCTTGGCACTCATTAAAAAAGAAGACTCAAATTGAAAGAACTTGCTTGTTTGCTGCATTCTCAACAGTCCATCAGGTTACAGAGACAGTCTCTATTCAAGTTAAGATAAAAATTGAAGTTTGGTTAGTTCATAAGCCTTTCACACAGAGGTGTTTGGGGAGAGGGGCAAACAAACAAACAAAAAAACAAACCAAAAACCTCTCCACACCATTTCTCCATGGCAATTTAAATTAATTTTAATTGTTTTTCCCTATGTTTGGTCAAAATTTAAGTTTTTTTGCAATACATTTGTTGTCCAAAATGTTTTTTTAAATAAACCAAAAAACTTAACCATAAACCAAACATTTTTAGCAAAAAAGTACATTTTAACTGAAAGCACAGAAAATACCAATCCAAATGTGATATCCATTTTTAAAAGTTCATTTTTGTCAAAAAGCAACTTTTCTAAAAAAAATGATTTATTTTCCTACCAGCTTTATTTTTACCAACTTCCTCCCTTGATTTATTGGTTAAAATATTTGTCATTTTATTAATAGCAAGATCAGCAGTTTTAAAAGCATAACACCATGGCATCCTGATACTGTATCTGTCTCCAAAAAAAAAAAAATAGATTGAACTATGAAAGTGTTACAAGATTTGCCTATCACCTTTGTGTACACATCTTTTAGGGTTGGTTTCTTTGGGGGAGGGGGTTACAATTCTATTAATGTACTGCTTGTGTTTTTATATGGAGCTTCCAAGTCCCCTCCCAATGGAACTACCATACAGAACCTAAGAGTCAAAGATACACACACACACACACATATTCAGAGATTAACAGAGTCTGAGTAGACTGGGCCTATCATCTTTACATGTCCCTTAACTCATCAGGCTGGGTGAAAACAGCACTCTTCAACTGCCACCCTTTTATGCCCCTGGACTCCATAGTCTGTGCATAGTAGCACTTCCCAGACACCATCTTTATACACCAAAGGTTCAGCACGTCGCTATCTCCACTCTCACTCTACAGATGTTTTAGTAGTAATCCCCTTGAGCAAACCCCATAGGACCTTTGAGCGCTTACAGGGATCTGTAACTCACGTAAGAGAAGTTTTGTCTCAGAGCAAAATAGGGAAGCCAAGAACACACAAGAGTATATGAAGTTTGGAGAGAGTCTGTCCATCAGCTTGATTATAAGTTATTTTGTTGCCAAGTGTATAAAACTTATTGTCCTAAGAGTAATAACCATACAAGAAGGGGGAAAAGAACAAAAGAGTTACACTGTTTCAATTAGGGTATTTGGAAAATCTAGCCCAAAATCAGGTTTAGAAAATTATACATAGACTAGAGAGAGAGAGAGATCTATATAGGTCTATATATATATATTGATCTATATAGGTCTAATGGGAAAAAGTAGGCTTCACCAGAGGTGGGAGATATCTTACTACTCACCACAGCTTGAACCAGTCAAAGGTTTCCAAGAGATGGGCTATTCAGCTTAAGGTCCAGAGTTCTTGAGACAGGCAGAGACTCCAAAACAATCAGTCAGGTCAGGAAAAGATGACGTTCCAATGCAAGTCATGCAGCATTTAGATCCAGGTGTAAGAACAGAGTTTTGAACTTGTCTCATGGTTTTTGTATGGAAGAAACAATGGCTATGTCTACACTTGGAAATTTAAGTTGACTTTAGCTAAGTCGACTTAACTAAGTCCACTTAGTGAGTCTACACTTAAATTTTAAGTCGACTTTGGGGGGAACTTACAAAGTTGACCTAGAGCGTCCACACTGACTTCTAGGGGCTAGGGGGACCTAGGGCAAGTCCACAGGGGTGCGGGGGGCACCACTTGTCCAGTGCCAGGGGGCTCAGCCTTTGCCCCATTGTACATAGGTACAATGGGGCAAAGAGGGACAGGGACCCTGGCAGGGCCTAGGGGCAGGGTGGGCAGGGCTCTGCCCTGCCCTGTGGGGGGGTATGCCAGGCTCCCCCTGTGCCCCCCAGCAGGGAGGGCATTGGTGCCATCCTGGGGTAGCCCTAAGCCGACTTAGGGCTACCCTACATCTACACTGGCTTAAGACAACTCTAGGGAGTCGACTTAAGCCTTAAGTTGAATTAAAACAAGGTTTAATAAAGTAGACTTAATTTTCATTAAGTCGACTTTATTTTCCTTAAGTCGCCTTAAGCAAGTTGCTAAAGTCGACTTAAGGAAACTGTAGTGTAGACGCAGGGTAAATTAAGTCGATTTAAGCAAGCTTAAGTTGACTTAATTTACAAGTGTAGACGCACCCAATGGTTCTAAGGAGAACACTAGGTTTGTTTATGGATAAGCAATGACGCAATGAAGTATACCAGACTTGTTTTGTTTACACTAGTCAATAGGAACTGATCATTCTTGGCTATGGGTGGTATTCCTTCCAGGGAGTTCACAATACAATCAGGCAGATTCCGAATTTTGGTTATTAATAAAGGATTTATTATTTTAATTGTTCTGATAGCTGATGAACTGGGTGTGTGCAGGCATGGGTTCATTAATATTTGGAGCACAGATCCCTCAACATGTAGGGCTTCTCTGTTTCTCTGATCTCAGAATTCAATGTAGTTCCTGCCTTGGAGCTTGGTTCTCCATTTGGTATGCTGATAGAGATGTTTTCTTGTTCCATCTTTGTTGCAAATGAGGCTTTCTGTTTTCCATTTGGTGTGCTAATGAACATGCCTCCTTCCCATTTTTGATGTAGATGAGGGGTGGGGAATTCCTTAATCCTATCACTCCTGTTTGGAAGAGTTTAGGTGTGTTTCCCACTGTTGTTTCATTGCTTTAGTTTCTGGTTCAAGCAAAGGCTTGGGGGAGGGGGCAGGGTTCAGGTGAGTCAGACAGGATGGGTACTGTGCCCTGTTCCCCAAGAACACAGAGCTGACAAGGAACAAAAGAGTTAAACAAATTAATATATTTAAAAATGCAACATCAATATAGTGCAAAAATGCCCATCAAAAAGCATAAATGGACTTTGTGTGAGTTGCATACATAGTGTGGAATAAGGGTCATAAAAGTGCAACCTGATTGTAGGTGTGGGTGAAGGTACTGAAGTATGTGAGCTAGGATATATCCACAGTCCATTTAGGCTACTGGTGTAGGATAATATGGTCATTAGAACGGTATATATATGAACTCCATATAGAACCTTGTCTGGTCCACGATCTCCCAGCTCCATCATGACCTTCCATTCCAACCTTTGCAGGGTTATTATAGAGAACACCTCTACAGCACACAGCAGTGCAGAGATCCCCTGTCCAGATCCATTGCAGGCTTAACTAGTGTAGAAGACTTTGTGTGGGCCCGTGTGCACTTGGGTAAATTTAGCCTTCAGTGACGTCTGGGCGGGCAAGTGAATTGGTCCTACATGACTGAAAATTTTGTGTATGTTTTGTTTCATGGCCATATAAAATAAGAATGGAAAAAGTCACCCTTCACTACATTATATAGAAAGACTCATGTAGTGTAGGCTTCCTATATATCCCTATTTCTTAGAGGCATAAAGCACAGTATGGAAAGATGTATCTTTCCATTGCTCATATATAGGTTACTGAGCAGAAGAACATTATGCTAACACTACAGAAGTTTGACTCTCTTCCAAGTATTGGCTTGTCAAATGTCTTCCTTTTAGGCATTTGCTGATTTTAAATATATCATCTTCGCACATGTACTTCCTTTTAATCAAGATACTCTTTGACTTCTCTTACAGTTACATAATTCCTAGAAATATAATTCCTCTGAAGAGGTAGACAAATGGGGGAAATAGCATGTGTAGCAAATGCTCTTTTTATTCATTTGGATACCTCTGAAATTTTAGTTCTTTATAAGGATAGCTATGAAAATTTTAATTTCAATTTCTTATGTCCTTTCTCTCACATAACATCTCCAAATATTTACTCAAATGAGCTAAAAAAGGATATGCTAATAGCTATGTTCTGTAAATTTAAAATAACTTCTTGTTGTTGCAAACACAACTGATGACACCCATCAATTTTTATGCTTCATGTCAAATTTAGTGAGTATTATTAAGAACCAGAATGACACTGGACATTAAAAGATCTCTGGTGCTTTGTAGTCAAATGGATTAATTTTAAATTTATAAATGTTAATTTTTCATATTGTAAGAGAATTGTGTTCTGTAACTTCTGCTCATTTTTGATAATTACTGAGCATTAATTTAGAAAAAATGTCATTGCTTGCAGAAGAATGTTTGGCATAAAATGTATTGCTATATCATTTTAAACTATTTAATTTAAAGTACTTGTTTCCTATAAGCATGGATCACAGTACCATTCTCTATGAGCACAAGATAAACATTTTCAAAACCAGTTCTCCTTCATCTAAGAAAAACAATAACAGGGCGCAGAATTATAATAAGATTTTGTTTTAAACAACTTTTTAATTATGTCTCTTTTTCACATAGCAGTAAACCTGGGAAAGGATAGGATCCTGGCTAAATGTAAGGTGGACCTATTTCAAAACTGTATCTTTCCTTACAAGGTTATGTCTAGCCATCTGGACTTCCTCAGGGCAAATGTATGGCTTAAGCACAGATTTAATGTGATACTATATTTCAGAAGACTTTTTAGTGGACCATCAGCAGTTTTAATTGCAGTCTGAAAATAAATTCCAATATTAAAGTGAATTAATTTTTCATTAGTTTCATGGATGGCAACTCAGTTACTGATGTTATAAAATCATTTCCCAGCTATAATATTGTAGTTAGATAACATGTGTTTTCATTAGGTCAGATATGCTAAATAAACTGGTAGCCAGGAAAGGAACTGATCTGGATATTGGCACAATTAACTGCACCCCTTATAGGATGGTTATAAATTATTAATATGATCAAATACAAAAGTGAAAGCTATTGAAATACTATTAATAACTTGCATTTCTAGATTAAAAAATTCTGAAGTAAGCATACAGCAAGAAATCTATTACATTAATTAAATGAAATTAGTTAAATCACTATTAAATAGGATAAGTACTATTACAGAGTATTGTACCAGAAGCAAACAATCTGCTCACAGCTATCGATTATATTTTGTAATGAGTGCTCTGAAAGGTGGTATGGGAATTCTAGAGCTTGCTCCCACTTTCTTTTAGTTTTAATTCTGTTTGGAGAGATTGTTAGCTATAAGTTAGGATCAAAAGGTAAAATGCCTTGGAGTACTAGATGCCAGAAGAGATTTATAGCAGGTTAACCATGGTCTCCAGAGTCTTCAGTGAGATTTGAAGGACTTTGCTATTTGTTTGCTATCTGATATCTTTCAAAACATCAGTAGGACAATCAAGACAGTATATGATACTGATGGATTCTCTAGCTATGTGAGAACTGGTAAGCATGCAACATGTACTCCTCTCCCTGGAATTTATGAACAAGACCTTCAAGTAAGTTGACATTTTGTTATTAAGTACTTGTCTCCTCAGTATTTGGTGACAAAATATGGTCAAAGAGTTTGAACTCAATACGAACATGTTTATCAAGTTGGAAACAGCAGTCTTGGACAGAGCACAGAAAGCAATGAAACAGTATAACTGAAATGTATGACAATCTTTAGTTCACAGACAAACTTTTTCTACTGTAAAAGATGTTTAGGGTATATAGTTAGTAATATTAAAGTATTAGCATTAGTTTCTCATGCCTTCCTTCAGGGACAGCCATTTGAGGGAGTTACTCTGGGTGAGACATGATGGGAATCAGATCTGTTTACTGAGACTGGTTCTGTTTATTGGGTCTTGAAAACAAAAAGTTAAGTAAGTAATACACCCTCGTTAGAGTGGCTGTTAATGATATACTTGCTTTCTGATCCCTAAAAGATCAGAGCACCATAAACACTATGGTCTTGTCTACAGTGCAAAAACAAGTACCATTTTCCAGGAAAGGTCAGCAACTGAGCGCTATTACAGATAGGGCTCCAGGTTAAGGACTACCATAGACAAACTTTAAACTCCCTCTCTTTCACTCTCAGGTGGCCATAGTGAAAGTGTGAGTTAATAAAGGAAGTCTTTAGCAAGAAACTGAGCTACTGGGAGGAGAGCCCAATGCTAAGCTATAGACTCATAGGCTATGTCTACACTTGTCAAAATATGTCGACTTAGCATGTCCACACTATAAATTTAGGTCAACCTAAAGTCAACCTTGTCAAATCGACTTACAGCATCCACACTGGACGCCTAAGTTGACTTCTAGGGGCTAGGTGGACCTGGGAGTGGTCCATGGTGGGAGGGGGGCACCCCTTTAAAAGTGCCAGGGGTCTCAGCATTTTCGCCATTGTACTAAAGTACATGGGGCTGAGCAGGACAGGGACAGGGGAAGGGTACGGGAGCAGGGTGAATAGGGCTGTGTCCTGCCCTGTGGGTGGGCATGCCAGGCTCTGGCTGTGCCAGGCACCCTGGCAGGGAGGTTAGTGGGGGAGCCCTGGGGACACCTTAAAGTCGATTTAGGGCTAAGCCACATCTACATTGGCTTAAGTCAACTTAATAAAGTCGACTTAGCCAGTAAGTCAACTTTAAACTAGGTTTTATAAAGTCAACTTAAAATTTTCTTAAGTCGACTTAAGCAGCAGCTTAAGTCGACTTAAGGAAATTATAGTGTAGACGCAGAGTAAATTAAGTCAACTTAAGCAGGCTTAAGTCGACTTAATTTACAAGTGTAGATGCAGCCATAAACTCTAAAGTAAGAAGGGACCATTTAGTCTGACCTCCTGCACAATGCAGGCCACAAAACCTCACCCACGCACTACTGCAATAATCCTCTAACCAATGACTGAGTTATTAAAGTCCTCAAATCATGATTTAAAGACTTTAAGATACAGAGAATCCACCAGCAAGTGAGCCAGGCCCAATGCTACAGAGGAAGGCAAAAAACCCACAGAGCCCTAGTCAATCTGCCCTGGGGGAAAATTCCTTCCCAACCCCAAATATGGTGATTATAGACTGGTTGCAGCATGTGACGCACCAGCCAGGCACCTCCTAGTGTTGGTACTGGGAATTGTCAAGCAGCAGTGGTCTATCTCTCCCACAAATCACTCTCTCTCTCTCTAGTCCTGGGCAGCACCTCAACATTCTGTCTGAGTCCCTTCAGTCCTCCCTTCCAGGACACAGTCCAGTTTTGGCCAGTCCACCTGTATCAGCGACAGCCATTGTCCATTCATCACTTACCTATGGTCTCTCTGCTTACTGGCAGCCCAGGGGTAGGCAGATGGGACCTGGGCCTGCCATATGTGCACCTCCTCAGTCCCCTCATTCTTGTTCAGCTTGCACATGATCAGGTCCCCTGGCCATAACCACCTGCTCAGGTACCCGTTCCCTTCACCTTCAGGCTGCCCTCTCACTAAACCTTGGCAGTACAGTAAGCTGTCCAGAGTCCTGTCTCCAGCCAAGAACTCACCCTTCCTCCTCTTTAGTCAGAGGAGACCTGCCTAGGGCAGGGGCTGCAGCCTACCCTTTATACCAGCTCCTGGGCTTTTACTGGCCCTGCAGTCACCTGCTGCTTTTGGCTATTCCCTCCTTGGGGGCTTTTAACCCCTATCTAAACCAAAGAGGGGCAGCTGACCTGCTACATAACCCTTTTGAAAATCCTATCCTTAGCATGTTTCTTACCCCATCACTAACAATTAAAACTAGCATAGGTGAAAGAATTGTTTAAAAAGTCTTAAAATACTTAAATAGTCACTGAGCCAGAAAGTGACAAAGAATTACTATAGAATGGTGGTCAGGACACTCTCCTGGGAGAAGGGATACTCAGGTTTTAGTCCCTGCTTCAGAATGGGGATTTGAAAAGGGATCTCACACACCCAGGTAGCCTCATTAAGTGGGCTACTGGGTACAAGGAGGACACTACTACCTCCACCCCCTTGTTGATTTTGTGGATGGCACCTAAATCCCCTCTTGAAGCTAGCCCAAAAACTTGAAAAGAAAATTTGATCATGTTAAAAGAATTAGTGTTTATAGTTCAGATTTTTTTCCGACTAAAACCATTTACTAAAAACATGAATTTACTAAATGGATTCATTGACCAAAATCTGAGATTTTCAACAAAAATGTTTCAGCCAAAATTTTACACCCAGTTCTAACTGTAACCTAAGCATAACTCTCTACTAGTAATTCCCATGGCACATATTCCCATCCCCTTGCAAAGGAACCTAGTGAATGTGCCTGGAGTACAGAGTGCTCTGGGCTATCTGACAGCCATGGGGAGCTGCGGAAGCAACCATAAATTAGCTCACAATGCTGTTCTATTCTATATTGAGCGCCACACCAGTCCTCAGACCAGTACAAAGCTCATGAAGAACAACGATGACACAAAGCAGCTTTTGGCTATCCCACTCCTAGACTAGACATCCTGAGCTGACTGATGCAGCTGAGAATGTGGCCCTATCTGTCATTTAGATTATTAACCTATCTGTGATCAGAAGTGGCCCTAGCAATGTTATCAGCCAGCACTGAATGCTAGTTGGAGCAGATTAAAAACACACACACACACACACACACACACAGCAGTTTGGCAATCCCTGGAAGCTAGTGTCCAGGCTGAGCTGCTGCTTGACCCTTAGAACTATGGCTGAGGAAAAATACATTATAATTGGAAATAAAATAATTTGACAACTTTTATATGGATACATTTTAATTTAGCTAATTAGAGAACAATATTCATGGGAAGCAGTTGTATTGCCTCATTAGATTTCACACCACCCGCTCTTTAAAGAAGTACACTGTGTTGTTAATCATTTATGCTCCACAGTTATCTATTGTATTACATTTGCAGGTGAGGTGGAACATTTTTGTGCTGTGATTCCAATTAAAGCAAAATGTCAGGCAAAACAGGGTGCCTAATAGCTTATCTAGTGTTTGCAACAATTAGTTTGTCTTTGCATATACACACCTGTGCACAATTATCCACACAGTTTGTTTCTAGGTACAATCTGAGGTATAGGTAATATAAAGCCTGGGTTACAGGTACCTCAGAATTCCTCTCTTCTTATGTGATGGAATAATTTTTTACATCAGTGGTGCTTGATCTAACTCCCCCTCATTCCCATGACTCCTTCCCCAGTTAAACTACAGTGGGACTGGAGGCAGGCCATTCTCAGTGAGGAGTTGTCAATTGTAGAATTAGCTTCCCTCATGAGTTTACACAAGTCCATATCTGCTGGCCTTTAGGTCACATTGCAAGGCCTATTTCTTCGCTCAAGCTCTTCCTGTAGGAAGAGGATGAGCTCATCAGAAGAGGTGGTAGGAGCAGGTATGCTATGAAGAATCAGGCCTTTACCCTTAACTTCTTAAGTCTTGGGTGGACAAATATGTCTTACAACATTCTTCACCATCATTAAATGATCAGTTTGCTCAAAAACAAAATTAAGTTTGAAGTATTCAACAGTTCACAATTTTGCTTAAAAACAAACAAACAAACCCCACAGTTAGAAGGGAGAGGTGAAAAGTTGGTGAGGAAAAGGGTCAGGATATAACCTGACACTTGCTATGTGACTTGGCTCAGAAATTTTAATGCACCAAGGACAACAGGAATCACCTAGTTCCTACTACAACCACCTGTATTAACACATGCCATACAACATTCTGTAAATAATTCCTCTTTGCAACTGTCCTATGTGGCACACTTATTAAATAGGGACTGATTTAAGACTCATTTTTCTACTCCGGCCCCTACCTTCCTTCCCTCCAATCTATCTGCAACAGTTGTTGCATGCAATAGGATTAAATTGTGGCTCAGCTTTCTTTTACCAAAGATTTATTCTGAATACTTTGTCATCATCGTCTTCTGTGGTATTTGGCATGGTTCCCTCATGCATTTTGATCTCTCCACTTTGATTCCATTTGTACTTGGGAGAAAAGGAAAAGATGAACCTTTGGGGATGATGGCTGAATTAATTACACTGACATTGCTGAAGGCTAATAAAGCATATATCAGAGTAGTGGGAACCCTCTGTTTACAGCTTGTTACAGGTAATGCCCTCCAATGCCTAACTCTTCAAATACTAAAGTTGGTTAACTGAATGCTAGAGTGAAGGAGGAAAGACTTAGCGCAACCAATATGCTCAATTATGCTGTCAAGAGAGGAATAACTGAAGCAAAAAAATAGTAGCTGGAGAGAAACCAAATTTAAAACCAAATCTTCCATGAAGAAATTCTTTATTGGGGAAGCCAATGAAGATCATCATGAGACAGATTACGATTTTAAAGCGTCACAGAAATGGTTCATTTGGATTTATAATCTTCCCTTATTCTGGGAATAATTCCAGAATACTTTATATTAGAGCTGGCTGGGAAGTTTCAAATTTAGATATTTACTGACTGAAAATAAATATATATTTTTTGCAAAATTTTACATGAATTATTTTCCCCATTTTTCCAACCAGTTGTTCTGGCAAAAGATCTATTTGCCTTTTACATATACGTTGTCCTGTGTGAAAAATAGCATGACAAAGCAACCCAGTAGTAGTGGCAAAAAAATTTAGACAAGTCCTCACCAACAGAAACTATACACAGTAATAGTATTTCAAAACCAGAATTATCTCCAAGTGGAATAAATATGCAAAAAGTGTTGTAGATATACAGTAACTACAAATGGTCCACTATAGACATTCTCTCTCCCCCTCTCCCCCCAGGAAAAAAAACATGTTTTAAACTATAGAATTAAGCTTTTACACTAAGGACTTAACACAGGTTTTTCTGGTTCAGCTTCAAAATACTTTACTGTCATGACAAGTTCTACAAATGTTACTGAAGTGTAAAGGGGACAAAAGATCTCAAGTTCTTGCCAAAGGTAGATAAATAGCACAAAGCATTCTTAGCTTATCCTCTATAGTTAAAAAATCACCAGCCAATGCAGTTCTATAACTACAGCACACAGGTCTGCTTCAGCTAGTCATTGTTTATACTCAGCCCCCATGCTGTTATAACTCTAGCTCTTATCCAGCCCACATACTCCATTATGAAGCAACTCACAACTCTCTAGAGTCCCTTGTACTCAGCCAGTCATCCAGCCCACTACCCCACATTTTCTCCATGCTCTGTGAAACATGCTATGTTCTCAGCTGTTGTGAGCCCTTAGCAGCATTATGTGTTTCCCTTCTTAGGCCTTTTCCTCTCAGACAAAGAGATTGCTTGTTTCATATTTCCTACTCCAAACTTCTTTCATTATTGTATTTCACATGGTACGTCCAAGAACATATCCCTCTGGTAGAGCTAACAGTCACAGTGCTATCTTAATTATATTAATCAGCTTCTTCAGGCTAAAGCAATAAACTATAATTAGCTGATTCCTTTTCTCCTATATTTTTTTCTCCTGAGGGAGATTTTAGGTTATTAAACTAGATAGAATGCCTAGACCCTCTCCCATAGTTGTCTCAGGCACAACCATGGAACATTAAAGATTTTCCAGGTCTTCTTTCCTGCATCACCCGCCAATAAACATTGGAAATCTTTTAATGACAGTGACAACGTAATTCCATCCAAGTTCTCTAATATGGAGGAAGGAAGCCAGAGCATGGCAGCTTGCCTAACCATTATATATATATACACAAACACACAAATCATTAAACAAGGTATAAGTCATATATTGAGTCTCGTTCTCTAATATTATTATACAACTTCTACAATGGACATTGCTACTTTATTTTTAATTTACAGCATATGCTTATTTCAAAGATTGTTGAATGCACGCACCATTTTGTAAAAAGACTACACAAATCATGTTGACTAATGGTTGAGAAAAAGACTCACATAAATAAAATATAACACCTTTTCATGCTGATCTTCTGGCCAACAGCATTAAGGCTGGATTGGACTAATGGAGAAGCAAATGCTACAGTGAATGTCACCAGCTAAGAATAATCTATATTCACTTTCTAATCTGGGTATTGACAGCAGAAGTACCTCAACTAGCCTGATCTATCAGAGGAGAGTGTAGGAAGACAGTCAGTCTCAAAGATAACAAGGATCCATGCACATAGCACTTAATCAATGTCACTGTCACAGATCTAGCTGAGCTCCCCCTCTCGGATACTTACTTGATTGTTGCAATGACACTACTGTTGGAAACTATGCTTTGATCCTCAGAATTTGAATGGAGTCCAGACACTGCCCCTGGCTGGAATACTTAGGCACACTCTCCAGGTGCAGATCTTCTGTCTAGCATCCCTCCTGAGATCTGATATCACAGAGGTTTCAGTGATCCAATGGCCTAGACCCAAGGCCAGTACTGACCATTTAACCCTAGTAGCTTAAATACATCCTCTCCCAGAACTCCAGCTGTCTGGGCATTCTGACTGCAAGGGTTAAGTCTTCAGGATACAAGATAAATGTAACATAGGCACATAATTTGCACAGGATTCTAAACACTGTTGGGTCTTTATGTAATTGCATGAGAATGTACAGGTGATATAGATTACAACAGACACCCTGAATGCAAAGTCTCTCATTGGGAGACCTTCTGTGTTCAGGTAGACAGTTGAACTTGTTAGGTTCCTGCAGAAGCTGACCTCTGCTTGGAATGGTGAAAAATCATCAAAGATTTCAAGAACAGCTCCTACCCCTTATAATCTTCCAGTTCCTGTCAAGTGACGCTCAGATCAGCCTCCTCAAGTGATACCCAAACTCCACCCAGTGACTTTGTTTCCAGGTGACCTTCTTCCTGACAAAGCAGTTTTTCTGAGTAGGAGCTGTCTATTATCTAAGATGCTTGTATTTGAACAGAGGACTATTCCAATTTAGTTAACCTTTATTGTCAGCCCCCTTATAATTTAAATCCAACATGGAACTAAAAGCCAACAGAGGCGGCACAGTGCCCATTCGAAATGGAGTTTTCATCATAGAAAAAATACATACAGAGTTCATAATCTGATACAGAGTTCATAAATTGTATAGATAGATTACACTTTGAATTCCAGCTTCTAGCAAATATAAAGCTTTGGGGATTTAGGGGGATGTTTTCCACAACTATCACCATCAAACAGGAAGGCAACTATAATTTACACCAGTCAAGGATCCCAAATCTTTTACAAAGCTGTCCCTTGTAGACTCTATTTAAGTAATCCAGTCTAGAATTCACAAAGGCTTGTATAAGTGCGGCAAGATCTGTTATGGAGATAAATGGATGCAGTTGCCTTTAATAAAATACTTAAAAAGGTATTTTTGGCTATTCTGGTCACCTCGGACAGGACGCAGGCAACACAGCCATGCCATCAAGAGGTTCCTCTTAACCTACTATATCAACAAGAATGATGAATTCTTACTTTTAACTTTGTCATCATGTGACACTTGAATAACAGAGAGGTACATGGAGCTACTGAGACATTTCAAACATGATTAGTCAAAACATTGACAGGGAGGGCATCAGGTGATGGACCATATATTCCAGCTTTAACTTTTGTTGGTGCAATTTCTCATTTTGTTGTTTCTATCTTTAAAATCAATACATTTTAAAAGAGCCACAATTCTGTTTAAAAACAATGTAAGGCTGGATTTGAATGTTCAAGGCTGCATACTTCATTCCCAAGCTTGTTTTAATTGAAGCTAAATTTTCTGTGTGCTTAATGCCACAATAATTTTTGCGGCTGTGATCTAAGTTTGGCCTGGTAGGTGTGAAAATTGTAAAGAAACATGACTGAAAACTTTCAAATAGGCCAACAATATATTTCAGACTCAAGTCACAAACTGATTTGAATACATAATGTCATAACTCATTTATGTCTGTATTGCCAAGAAAGCTCACCCTGTGACTGCAGCTGAGAGGGTAGTTATGACAATTCCATATTTGTAATACATTTGCTCCAAGGTGCACTTCCTTGTACACTATATATGTATGTATTTCCTCTCATTGATCACTTTAGAAATGTTTAATAGTGTTAGTATGTACAGTCAAATTATCATAATGGGGGAATAATCAGAAAACTACATATATTGGTGAGGGTGACACAAGCTTAGTTAGGTATACTTAACGCCCCCTGTGATCCACGAGTGCCTGAAGCACCATGGAGAAGTAGCCCTTCCTATTAATATACTCAGTCGCAAGATGCTCCGGAGTGAGAATAGGGATGTGCGTGCTGTCTATTGCCCCTCCACAGTTCGGGAATCCCATGGCCGCGAATCCATCGACGATCTCCCGTACGTTGCCCAAAACGTCACTGTCCTCCGGAGCAGAACACGATTAATGGCTCTGCAAACTTGTGAAAGTGCTAACCCGACGGTCAACCTGCCAACTCCAAACTGATTCGCAACCGAGCGGTAGCAGTCTGGAGTCGCCATTTTCCACAGCGCGATTGGGACACGCTTCTCCACGGTGAGGGTGGCTCTCATTTTGGTGTCCTTGCGTCGCAGGGTAGGGGCTAGCTCCTCACATAGTTCCATGAATGTGGCTTTCCTCATTCAAAAGTTCTGTAGCCACTGGTCATCATCCCACACCTGCAAAACGATGTGATCCCACCACTTGGTGCTTGTCTCTTGTGACCAGAACTGGCGGTGCACCGTGTGCAGATGCTCTGTGAAGGAGCTCAGCAATGCGGTGCTGTTGTTCTGCATGGCAGTCACCAGCCCAGGGTCATCCGAATCCTGGTCTGATTCAGAGCTGAATGCATACTATGCCAGCAGCCGAGATGTATTCATTATGCTGAAGGCGACAATCGAGATCAGAGCTGGATCCATGTTGCTGCCAAAGGACTTTCGGGAAGCAATGCGCTACTGTTGAAAATGGGCACGAGTTGCTAGTAGCAACTCTCATGACTCAAGGGGAACAGAATGCACCATGGGAAACCAAGACTTTACCCATGGTACTCAGCACTACTCTCCTTCTACCCAGGATTCTTAGCGCCAAATCAGTGTGGATGGAACTGTGGGATAGGTTCCCACAATTCAATTGGGTTTCCTGTGAAATCGCGAATTGCGGGGGGGGCTCTGTTCCGTCACAAGCGGCAGAGTGTGTACACGATCCTGCGCTATAAAAACCACGTGACTTTTAAAGCGCAACGGGCTTGTTGCGCGATTATTCCTGTATTGTGTACATGGCCCCAGTCTTATTGTGTCAAGTTTGCAAATCAGTTTCAGCTCTGCAGTTTCACACTGAAGTCTACTTTTGAAGATTTTCTGTTGGAGTATGGCATCTTTCAAAGTCTGCTGCTCAGTGTTCAGGGAGATTGAAGTGTTCTACTGGTTTATGGATGTTGCCATTTCTGATATTTGATTTGTGTCCATTTATTCTTTGGCGTAAGGACAGTCCAGTTTGGCAAATATACATGGCAGAGGGGCATTTCTGGCACATGATAGTATATACCACATTAGTGGATGTGGAGGTGAATGAGCTCCTGATGGTGTGGCTTATCTGGTTGGGACCTGTGATGGTATTGCTGGAGTTGATGTGTGGGCAGAGTTAGCAACAGGGTTTGTTGCAGGGATAGATTCCTGGATTCGTGTTCTTGCTATATGGTGTTAGATTGCTGGTAAGTATTTGCTTCAGGTTGGGGGCCTGTCTGTAAGCAAGGATAGGCCTGCCTCCCAAGGCTTGGGAGAGTGTGGGATCATCTTCTAGGATAGGTTGTAGATCTTTGATGATGTGCTGGAGGGATTTTAGTTGGGGGCTGTAGGTGATGGCCAGTGCTGTGCTGTTGTTTTCTTTGTGGTTCTGTCCTGTAGAAAGTGACTCCTGGATACCCATCTGGCTCTGTCAATCTGTTTTTCCACTTCCCCAGGTGGGTACTTAGTTTTAGGAATGTTTCGTAGAGATCTTATAGGTGTTTGTCTTTATCTGAGGGATTGGAGCAGATTCGGTTATATCTTAAGGCTTGGCTGTAGACGATGGATCATGTAATGTATCCAGGGTGGAAGCTGGAGGCATGTAGGTATGTATTGTGGTCAGTTGGTTTTTGATATAGGGTGGTGTTAATGTGTCCATCCCTTATTTGTACTGTAGTGTCCAAGAAATGGACTTCTTGTGTAGACTGGTCCAGGCTGAGGTTGATGGTGGCGTGGAAATTATTGAAATCCCAATGGAATTGTTCAAGGGATTCTTTCCAGTGAGTCCAGGTGATAAAAATGTCATCAATGTAATGTAGGTAAAGGAGAGGCACTTGGAGACGAGATTTGAGGAAGCAATGTTCTAGGTTCATCTGATGAAGTGGGTTGGAGCCCACGAAAGCTTATACCCAAAGAAATATGTTAGTCTTTAAGGTGTCACAGGACTCATTGTTTTTGCTGTCCACAGACAGGAAGTGCTTAAGTTGACTTAATAAAAGCTGAGTGTGGATGTTTAGGTCAACTTAAGCCTTTTTAAATTGACTTAACTTGCCAGCATAGACGCACCCTTTGTCCTGAATAGACTGTAAAATACATTTTTGGTTGAGACAAATTGGAGGCCCTGATTTTTATTTTTATTTTTGTCAGTAAAGATTTCAGAGTATTTTATGCAAGCTGACACACTGCACTACAAATACAAGCACGGTGTTTCTGCCTGTGTTTTCAAAATCAGCGACTCCATTCTCACCTTCTATGGGAATAATCTATGCAGGGGAAATTTAAATTGTCACTTTTTACTTACTTTCTCATTCATTTTCACTGAGGAAGAGGAAAGGGGCATGGTTTGCCCTTTTCCAGCTACTAATAGAAGTAGTCACAAGTTCTACCACTTTCATCCATAGGACTTCTGAGATCTGTTCAGTTCTGACAAGATACACATGGAGTCAAGAGACAAAAAGATCTTCAACTATGAATGGTAAAATAGGAGCAATTTTCTCACCATACTATACTACCAACATGGATATATAGCAGTGAGAAACAAAATGTCAGAAGTCTCAAATTCATAATGTATCTTTTTCCATGAGTGAGTGTCAAAGGTGATTTCTGAGTAGCCATAATAATTAATTTCTTATCTCACCTCTGGAAATTAAAAAAAAAAAAAAAAAGTTGCAAATCCCAATTAGGACTTTACCATGAACTTCAAAGTAATTGTGCAGCCAGCCCCTTTCCTGTAAAGAGTTGGACAAGCAAATGTAACCCTCTTACTTCATGATTCTCATACTTACATTAAATGAAAGTATTCATTATTCAAGATTATTAGATTCATATTTTATGCATAGATTCCTTGTGTATTGCTCACAAACTATGGCTTCAAGAATTCACTATTTATAATTTACTACAAGTGTTGTATTATAGGTTACATAAGTCACATAAATTATGACTACATGATTGGATGACTGAAAATTTTAGAGAAGAGGAATCCTTGAATAAGTCACTAGCTAGTATGTAAACATTCATGCAGATGTATTTGCATGCATATTCATCTATGACATATATTTCTCCAACATTTGAGAAAAATCAATTGCTCTTTTAAATGTTCTCAGAAAGCAACTAAAAGTTGCTAAACACAAATGAAGTGGGTGGGTGAGTTTTCACTTGAATTCAATTTTGCAAATACTTTGCTTCATATTCATCTAGCTCTTCAGGTGAAAATCGCTCAATTATATTACTCCATCATTCCAAACTGCTTTAATTTTATCATACAATATACATTTACAGTCTGTCCAATTAATATGGGCCAAACCCTCTAGCATTTTAGCTGACAATAGAGTAACAGTAGCAAGTTAAGTGCCCATATTTTCGTTAATAATTGGTATATGTATTTTTCCCTAAATCACTTAATAAAACAACTGTATCATTCTTCTCCAAGTAATGGGAAAATATTTTAGCATTAATCTTTTGTTGGTCCCTTCATTACTGTTTCCCCTTTATCACCCACTTGGCTGTGCTGCTGTATGTTTTAAGTGTAGACTAGCTCTTAGTCTTCTGCTTAAATTAGACTTCTGCTTCCATTGACATGTTGCTACTGTTAAGGTGCGTCTACACCTGTAAATTAATTCGACTTAAGCCTGCTTAAGTCGACTTAATTTACTCTGCGTCCACACTGGAGATTCCTTAAGTTGACTTAGGTTGTTGCTTAAGTTGACTTAAGGAAAAGTAAAGCCGACTTTGTAAAACCTAGTTTTAGATCGACTTTACTGCTTAAGTCAACTTCTTAAGTCGACTTCAGCAGTGTGGACGCCCTAAGTTGACTTAGTCGACTTAGGGCAGGGGAAAAAGGGAGCCTCTGCTCCCTTCTCCCCAGGAAGCCACTAGCAGCTCGTCCCGGCTCCCTTCTCCCTGGGACCGCTCACATCCTGGACTTGAATGGTCCCAGCCAGAAGGAAGCAGTGCCTCCCTTTTTGCCAGGACCGCCACGGGACCGCCCTGCAGCACCCATCTGGCTGGGACCTCACTCCAGCTTTTTGGGAGGACCGGGTCTCCCCGCCAGCTGGAGCACCGTGCCAGCAATTACTGGCACTCCCAGTGTTTGCCTGCGCTGCTGGCAAACAGCTGGAGCACTCGGTCCTGGCTAGGAGAGAACATGGAGCTACTTTCTCCCCGAGACCCGCGCTCCAGCTGCCAAGCAGCTGGCAGTTGGAGCATGGGTCTCCCACTCTCCCTTCTGGCCAGAACCACTTGGTCCTGGCTAGGAGGGAACGCGGGGCTACTTTCTCCCTGAGACCTGCGCTCCAGCTGCCAAGCAGCTGGCAGCTGGAGTGCAGGTGTCCTGCTCTCCCTCCTGGCCAGGACCGCTAAGGTCCCAGCTAGGAGGGAGAGTGGGGGACCCTTCTCCCCGGGACCACGTCCCGGCTAGGAGGGAGTGCGGGGCTCCCTTCGGCCAGGACCACTCAGGTCCTGGCTAGGAGGGATCCTCTCACTCCATCCTAGCCAGGACCGTGTTCCAGCTGTGGGGAAGCCTCCAGGTCTCCTCACCAGCTCGGTGCCGCTGTGCCAGCAATTGCCTGCGCTCCAACTGTTTGGGGAGGCCCGGGACTTCTGTAAATAGCTGGAGCACTGACAGTTGTCCGAATGGTGCTCTGGCTGTTTGGGGAAGCCCTCGAGCCTCCCCAAACAGCTGTAGCACTGGCAATTGCCCGTATGGCACTACGGCTGTTTGGGGAAGCCGCCGGGAGGCTTCCCGAGAGCTGGAACATGGTCCCAGCCAGAAGGGAGCCGCATGGCTCCGTTCTGGCCCGGATCTCTGGGGTCCCGGTTGAAAGGAGCCCATGCTCCCTTCTAGCCAGACCCTCGTGGGTCCCAGCAAGAAGGAAGCGGTGACTCCCTTTTTGCTGGGACCCGTGGGGGTCCTAGCCGGCTTCCTTCTACCTGGGACCTGAGCGGTCCTGACCAGAAGGGAGCTGAGTGGTCCAGGGCAGAAGGGAGCTCCACGCTCCCTTCTCTCCCGGACCGCTCCGGGGCTTGCTGCCTCGGGGAAAGCCAGCCCCGTGTGGGGCTGGCTCTCCTTGGACCTAACTAGTAGACTTAGAGAGTCTAGTATAGACTCTCTAAGTCGAGTTAGTAAGGCCCACATTAAGTTGACTTAGGAGTCCTGCGTGCACTCTTTAAGTTGACTCAATAAGGTCGACTTAAAGTCGACTTATTTAAGTCGACCTAAATCAGTAAGTGTAGATATAGCCTTAGTGAATACTGCAGCTAAATCAAGAATATGTAATGAAGCATTCAGAAACATTATCCATTCAAAACATTTTCTGGCATTAATATCAATGTGAAACTGCGGAGCTGGAATTCATATGCAAACTTGACACCATCAGACTGGGTGTTAATAGAGATTTAGAATGACTAACTTACTGTAAAAGATAATTTCCCCTCTTTTAACATTCCCCTCTTTTAACATTCATTAGCTGTAGTTAAAGGCCCACATCTGCACTGTTTGAGTTAAAGTAACTTGTTTGTTTTGCTGAAATGGACTAGCAGACTACCCCTCTGGAACTGTTTGAATTGACCTGGTGACTCACCCTTCTCTGCATAAGAACATAAGAAAGGCCGTACTGGGTCAGACCAGAGGTCCATCTAGCCCAGTATCTGTCTACCGACAGTGGCCAGTGCCCAGGTGCCCCAGAGGGAGTGAACCTAACAGGCAATGATCAAGTGATCACTCTCCTGCCATCCGTCTCCATCCTCTGATAAACAGAGGCTAGGGACACCATTCTTAACCCCTTTCTGGCTAATAGCCATTTATGGACTTAGCCACCATGAACTTATCCAGTTCCCTTTTAAATATTGTTATAGTCCCAGCCTTCACAACCTCCTCAGGTAAGGAGTTCCACAAGTTGACTGTGCGTTGTGTGAAGAAGAACTTCCTTTTATTTGTTTTGAACCTGCTACCTATCAGTTTCATTTGGTGACCCCTGGTTCTTGTATTATGGGAGTATTTAAACAACTTTTCCTTGTCCACTTTTTCCACATCAGTCATAATTTTATATACTTCTATCATGTCCCCCCTCAGTCTGCTCTTTTCCAAGCTGAAGAGGCCCAGCCTTTTCAATCGTTCCTCATACGAGGCACTCTCCAAACCCCTAATCATTTTAGTTGCCCTTTTCTGAACCTTTTCTAGTGCTAGAATATCTTTTCTGAGATGAGGAGACCACATCTGTACACAGTATTCGAGATGTGGGCGTACCATGGATTTATATAAGGGCAATAATACATTTGCAGTCTTATTTTCTATCCCCTTTTTAATGATCCCTAACATCCTGTTTGCTTTTTTGACCGCCTCCGCACACTGTACGGACATCTTCAGAGAACTATCCACAATGACTCCAAGATCTTTTTCTTGACTCGTTGTAGCCAAATTAGCCCCCGTCATATTATAAGTATAGTTGGGGTTATTTTTTCCAATGTGCATTACTTTACACTTATCCACATTAAATTTCATTTGCCATTTGGATGCCCAATCACTTAGTTTTGTGAGATCTTTTTGAAGTTCTTCACAATCTGCTTTGGTCTTGACTATCTTGAGTAGTTTAGTATCGTCTGCAAACTTAGCTACCTCACTGTTTACCCCTTTCTCCAGATCATTTATGAATAAATTGAATAGGACTGGTCCTAGGACCGACCCTTGGGGAACACCACTAGCTACCCTTTTCCAATCTGAGAATTTACCATTTACTCCTACCCTTTGTTCCCTGTCTTTTAACCAGTTCTCAGTCCATGAAAGGACCTTCCCTTTTATCCCATGACAACTTAACTTACGTAACAGCCTTTGGTGAGGGACCTTGTCAAATGCTTTCTGGAAATCTAAGTACACTATGTCCACTGGATCCCCCCTGTCCACATGTTTGTTAACCCCTTCAAAGAACTCTAATAGATTAGTAAGACACGATTTCCCCTTACAGAAACCATGTTGGCTATTGCTCAACAGTTTATGTTTTTCTATGTGACTGACAATTTTATTCTTAACTATTGTTTCAACTAATTTGCCCGGTACCGACGTTAGACTTACCGGTCTGTAATTGCTGGGATCCCCTCTAGGGCCCTTTTTAAATATTGGCGTTACATTAGCCGACTTCCAGTCTTTGGGTACCGAAGCCATTTTAAGGGACAGGTTACAAATCTTAGTTAACAGTTCCGCGACTTCACATTTGAGTTCTTTCAGAACTCTTGGGTGAATGCCATCTGGTCCCGGTGACTTGTTAATGTTGAGTTTATCAATTAATTCCAAAACTTCCTCTACTGACACTTCAATCTGTGACAGTTCCTCAGATCTGTCACCTACAAAAGCCGGCTCAGGTTTGGGAATCTCACTAACATCTTCAGCCGTAAAAACCGAAGCAAAGAATCCATTTAGTTTCTCCGCAATGACTCTATCATCTTTAAGCGCTCCTTTTGTATTATCATCATCAAGGGGCCCGACTGGTTGTTTGGCAGGCTTCCTGCTTCTGATATACTTAAAAAACAATTTGTTATTACCTTTGGAGTTTTTGGCTAGCCGTTCTTCAAACTCCTCTTTGGCTCTTCTTATTACACTCTTGCACTTAAGCTGGCACTGTTTGTGCACCTTTCTGTTTGCCTCACTAGGATTTGACTTCCACTTTTTAAAGGAAGTCTTTTTACCTCTCAGTGCTTCTTTTACATGGTTGGTGAGCCATGGTGGCTCTTTTTTGGTTTTTTTACAGTGTTTCTTAATTTGGGGTATACAGTGAAGTTGGGCCTCTATTATGGTGTCTTTAAAAAGCGCCCATGCAGTTTTCAGAGATTTCACTTTAGTCACTCTACCTTTTAGCTTTTGTTTAACTATCCCCCTCATTTTTGTATAGTTCCCCCTTTTAAAATTGAATGCCACAGTGTTGGGCTGTTGAGGTGTTCTTCCCCCCACAGGGATGGTGAATGCTATTGTATTATGGTCACTAGTTCCAAGCGGTCCTGCTACAGTTACCTCTCGGACCAGCTCCTGCGCTCCACTCAGGATTAAATCTAGAGTTGCCTCTCCCCTTGTGGGTTCCCATACCAGCTGCTCCATGAAGCAGTCATTCAAAGTATCGAGAAATTTATCTCTGCAATATGTCCTGAAGTGAAATGTTCCCAGTCAATATGGGGATAGTTGAAATCCCCCACTATTATTGGGTTTTTAAATTTGATAACCTCCCTAATTTCCCTTAGCATTTCATCATCGTTCTTACTATCCTGGTCAGGTGGCCGATAGTAGATCCCTAATGTTATATTGTCATGGAAGCATGAGATTTCTATCCATAGCGATTCTATGGAACAAGTGGATTCGCTTATGATTTTTACTTCATTTGAATCTACATTTTCTTTCACGTATAGTGCCACTCCTCCTCCCGTACGACCTGTTCTGTCCTTCCGATATATTTTGTACCCCGGAATGATTGTGTCCCACTGATTGCTCTCTGTCCACCAGGTTTCTGTGATGCCTATTATATCAATATTCTCCTTTTCCACTAGGCACTCTAGTTCACCCATTTTATTATGTAGACTTCTAGCATTTGTGTATAAGCACTTTAAAAACTTGTCCCTGTTTATTTGTCTGCCCTTTTTTAATGTGCCAGATTCTTTGTCACGTGGCTGTTTATCATCGGATCCGGCCCCCTCACCATCCTTTTCTGTCCTCTGTTCCTGACTATAACTATAACTATAACCTGGAGATTCCCTCTCATCAGACTCTCCCTTAAGAGAAGTCTGTGTCCGATCCACCTGCTCCTCTGCAGCAGTCGGCTTTCCCCCATCCTCTAGTTTAAAAACTGCTCTACAACCTTTTTAATGTTTAGCGCCAGCAGTCTGGTTCCCTTTTGGTTTAGGTGGAGCCCATCCCTCCTGTATAGGCTCCCCCCATCCCCAAAGTTTCCCCAGTTCCTAATGAACGTAAACCCCTCCTCTCTACACCATCGTCTCATCCACGCATTGAGACTCTGAATCTCTGCCTGCCTACCTGGCCCTGCGCGTGGAACTGGGAGCATTTCTGAGAATGCCACCATAGAGGTCCTGGATCTCAATCTCTTTCCTAGTAGCCTAAATTTTGCTTCCAGGACATCTCTCCTACCCTTCCCTAAGTCATTGGTACCTACATGTACCACGACCACCGGCTCCTCCCCAGCACTACACATAAGTCTGTCTAGATGCCTCGAGAGGTCCGCAACCTTCGCACCAGGCAGGCAAGTCACCATACGGTTCTCCCGGTCATCACAAACCCAGCTATCTATGTTTCTAATGATCGAATCTCCCATTACTAACACCTGCCTTTTCCTAGCAACTGGAGTTCCCTCCCCCGGAGAGGCAACCTCCGTGCGAGAGGCAGCCTCAGCATCATCTGGAAGGAGGGTCCCAACTATGGGAAGGTTCCCCTCTGCTCCCGCTGACTGCTCTGCTTCCCTTGGGCATTCTTCCTCCTCAACAGCACAGAGGCTGTCTGAGCGGAGGTGGGACAATTCTACAGTGTCCCTGAAAGCCTCATCGACAAACCTCTCTGCCTCTCTCAGCTCCTCCAGTTCCGCCACCCTGGCCTCCAAAGCCCGCACGCGGTCTCTGAGGGCCAGGAGCTCCTTGCACCGAATGCAGACATACGACACCCGCCCACAAGGCAGGTACTCATACATTCCACACCCGGCGCAATAAACTGGATAGCCCCCACTCTGCTGCTGGGCTTCTGCCTGCATTGTCTCCTAGTTAATGAAAGGGTGGTTGAAAGAAAGGGGTTTTAGAGTATGGTTTTGAAGTATAGGTTATATGGGGACAGGGGACCAAGGAGGACCTATGGGGCCCCGCCCTCCCTTGAAACTCCCTTGCAAAACTCCCTGTTAGCAGCCCCTGTTCGCAAGCTCCCTGGTCGCTTATGTGTGGCTTTATAAAGCCCTGGCCTGGGTTAATGCCCCACCCACTGATTAAGGCTGATTAAGCTCAGCCAATCACCAGAGGCTTCAAGCTCTCAAACTTACCTTTGAAGCTCACAGCCTCCAACTGCCAGCTCTAGCACACAGTCCTTCAAACAGACACACACAAACCCCTAGCACACAAACCCCTAGCACACAGTCCTTCAAACAGACACACAGACAGACACCAACTCAAGCTCAGCACACAGCTCACAGCAGTAACCCCTAAACACCCCCCCCCCAATACTACAGACAGTCACTTACCCCACAGATTCTGCAGTAGCTCCTCCTTCACCTGGAGAACTCCCTTGCAAAACTCCCTGTTAGCAGCCCCTGGTCGCTTATGTGTGGCTTTATAAAGCCCTGGCCTGGGTTAATGCATGTATATATATACCTAAAATACTGCAGTTTCCATTTCATGCATCTGAGGAAATAGGATTATGTCCATGAAAGTTCATGTGTTTAATAAATCTTTTAGTCTTTAAAAGTGCTGCATGACTCCTTGGGTGAGTCTACACTTACAAATTAAGTTGATTTAAGCTTGCTTAAATTGACTTAATTTAATCTGCTTCCACACTACATTTTCCTTAAGTCGATTTAAGTAGCAGTTTAAGTCGACTTAAGGAAAATTAAAGTCGACTTTATTAAACCTCGTTTTAAGTCTACTTTGCTGACTAAGACAACAGAGTCCTGTGGCACTTTTAAAGACTAACAGATTTATTTATCACATGAGCTTTCGTGGGAGAAAATCCCACTTCGTCAGATGCTTTGAAGATGGGAAACTTACAGAATGGGAGGAAATTAAATGCAGGGGAGTGTTTGAAATAGGATCAGGTCAGGCTGTAACAGCAAATCAAAATCAACAGCAATTCAAACCTTGGACAAACAGGACAGTCTCTGCACCAAAGAATAAATGGACACAAATCTGACATCAGAAATCACAACACTACAAAACCAATAGGGGAACACTTCAATCTCTCTGTTCACTCCCTTGACAACTTGTTAATAGCTGTGTTGAAACAGATGAATAACAAATCACAGCTTCAAAGAGAAACTGCAGAACTCAAACTTATATGCAAATTTGACTCAATTGTCTTGGGGTTAAACAGAGACTATGGATTTTTCTCTCATTACAACAGGTGATTTGACCTCACCTTCCTCTATGTGCTGTTCCCCAGTGTTTGAATCCTAACACCTATTTTGACTTGCTGTTACCGCCTGACCTGATCCTATGTCATATGGTCCCCTCCATTTAATTTCCTCCCATTCTGTAAGTTTCCCATCTTCAAAGCGTCTGACGAGGTGGGATTTTCTCCCACGAAAGCTCATGCGATAAATAAATCTGTTAGTCTTTAAAAGTGCCACAGGACTCTGTTGTCTTTCTACAATAGACTAACACAGCTACCCCTTTGGAATTTGCTGACTAAGTCGACTTTATTAAGTTGACTTAGCCAGTGTGGACGCAGAGTAGCCCTAAGGTGACTTTAAGTCCACTTAAAAGGCTTCAGGGCTTCCCCACTGCCTTCCCTGCCAGTCGACTTATTTGAACATGTGCAGACATAGCCTGGAGGAGGGAAAAGGTGAAGGATCTTCCTCCAGTCCATAAAAATAGTGTTGGTGGTCTCAATGTTATCCTAATGGACAGTTTCCCTAGAAAGTAAAGCTGGAATAGCACTCACCTATATCCACAGTGGTATTGGGATCTAGCTTGCACACCAGACCTACCTCCAGTTTTTGCATCTACCAACTGCTGAGCTCATAAGGCAGTCTTTAAACCCATACGTATATCTTTCCTTTCCACCGTCCCCATAGCTTTGTTTGTCTCATCTCTCAGATGGAGAATTCGTGTGGGGCCTGCAAGACAGCATGTTCTTAATGGAAATTTTCTATAGTGCTTCAGAAACAGCCTCTGAGCATGTCTAGTAAATGACATATTTTTCTTTTGGATGTTTCAAGGCCCTTCCAGCTGTCCTGTTCTCTGCATATGTGGAGAGATACAAAGTATTAAAATAACAAAAAGTAGGTTTCCTCCCTATTTCTTCTCTCCCTTTCTTTGGGAATAAAAATAAAATGCTACAGTATAAAGCAAGTATATTACATATATTTTCAAATAACTTGCATACAGCCCTCTACTTCATCTTCAAAAGTGTACAGATTTGTTGCTGGTGAAAATTGTCACTGGCTGATTGCCCTGGCAAATGAAACCCTTTGTTTATCTCCACTGCTGCGTCAAGGCAAAGATACCACCTGCACAGCCCTGCCTGCCTTGTAAGGTGGGTAAAACTTCTGTAGGGGTAAGATGGGATACTTTGTTCGCCATAATCCATGTAGTACTTGGCCTCTCAGCTAAATCTCTGATCAATGCAAAGCAGAGTGCTGAGTTTGTGATGTGGGAACTGAAACTGAGACCTACCAAACTCATCTCATACAAAAACCAAACTTCCATTAGTTGGAAACCCTTTTAATTCCTACTATGAATGACATGATTAAAATTGATGACCAGTGGGTGAAATGCTCTGGAGCCTATCACCAGTCCCCTGATACATCCTGTTTTCTCATGAGAGCCAACTTTCATTCACAAACATTAAGGCTAGAATGACGATTAGATCATCCCTAGTTTGATCACAAGCCATAAAATTTCACTTAATTAGCCCTTTGAGCCCAATAATTTGTGTTTAACTGAACATCTATAAAATGAGGATAACCTTTAACCTTTGTCAAACATGTTGGCTATGTCTACACTAGAAAAAGTTAGGTCGACTTTGTTAAGTTGACTTAACAAAGTGGTGTCCATGTGCGTGGACTTAGTCCACTTTGTTAAGTCGACCTAACTGCCCTTAGGTTGACTTAACAAAGTGGACTTAAGCATCCACACTGTGCTTAGGTCAACCTAAAGAAGGGTTAGGTCGACCTAAAGAGGGTTAGGTCGACCTACCTGGCAGATCTTATTAAGTCGACTTAAGCTTCCATTAAGTTGACTTAAGGAATTTCTTAAGTCGACCTAATGAAAGCCTGGTGTGGACGGGGACTAAATTAGGTAGACTTAAGCCTCCTTAAGTCGACCTAACTTGCCAGTGTAGACATATCCTTTGAGACTTGCTAATGAAAAGTGCTATATAAGAGGTAAGTACTGCTAACTATTATTGTTTATTATTATTATTATTAAACATATCTTTCAGAAATGCATCTGATCTTGGTCTGAAGACAACAGGAGAGGTTGAGTCCACTACCTTACTGGTAGTTTGTTTCAATGGTTAAGTCACCCTTACTTTTTAAAAATCAATGCCTAATTTCTAATTTAAATTTGTTTGGCTTTAGTTTTCAGCCATCGGTTTGTTTTTTGTTTTGGGGTTTTGTTTTGTTTTTACAATGCCTTTCTTCTCTGTATTACAGTGGCTTTATTACCTGATATTTGCTCCAAATGCAGGCACATAAATGCTATAATCAAATTGCCATCTTTTTGATGAGCTAAACAGATTGAGCTCTTCAAAATCTCTTGCTGTAAGGCATTTCTATATCCCTCAAATAATTTTTCAAGCTCTGTTCTTCACTCTCTCCAATTCTTCAAGATCTTTTTTTAAGACATGGAGAACTGAATTATTTTTCTCAAGATTGGTCTTACCAATGTCATATACAGAGGTAAAATCCCCCCTTACACCTACTCACAGCTCCCATTTATACACTCCAGAATCACATTAGAGCACACAAAGCATCATACTGGAAGCTCATTTTGAATCACTTGCCCCCTATGACATTTAAATCTTTTTCAGAATAACCATTTTCCTGAATGCCCCATTCTGTATGGATGGCCTGCGTTCCTTGTTCCTACATGTATAACATTGCATTTGTCTGTAATACAATATGTTTGAATGACCCCTATTTATCAAGTTATCTGGATGTCTGCCCTAGTCTCATCACTATTTTTATACCACTAAACTTTGTGCCATTCACAAATTTTATCACAGCATTTTTATATTGCTTCCAGATGGTAGATATATATATTTTAATAGCATCAGGCTTAGTACCAATGTCTGTGAAACTCTACTAGAAAAATATCCATTCAATGATGTTGAACTCTTTCCGAGATCTGTCTGTTAACCAGTTCTTAATCCATTCAAGGCATGCTTTTACAATACTGTGCAGTGCGATTTTTAAGTTACAGCTTTATTCAGTACTAACTCAAAGGCCTTACTAAACTTTAAGTATGTCTGTGTAGTTACTTTTATCAACCAAAGATGTAATCTCATCAAATAATAAAATCAGGCTTGTTTGACATGACCAGTTTTCCATAAAATCATGTTGACTGGGAATAAATATATTCCCCATCTATAAGTATTTATTGATTGAACCATGTAGCTGATTTCTGTTGTTTTTGCCTGGATTTATGGCAGGCTTACCAGCCTATAAGTACCCCATGCCATCTAGTTCAGGATGCATTGGTCAGGAAGAGATATTTATAAGAACCATGGCCATGTCTAGGTACTGCTGAAGAACAAATTATTGTCATGATTGCAAAATAAGATAGTCAATGAAGAAAGGAACCTGCAACTGCACTCCATATGGTAGGTTGCCTGTAGTTAGAACATAAGACTGGACATATTAGGTCAGACCAATGATCTATCTAGTCCAGTAGCCTGCCTTCTGATAGTGGCCAATGCCTGGTATTTCAGAGGAAATGAACAGAACAGGTACTCATCAAGTGATCCATCCCACCACCCATTCCCAGCTTCTGGCAAACAGAGGCTAGAGGCACACAGGTTATGTCTACACTTGAAAGTTAGGTTGACTTTATGAAGTCATCTTAATAAGGTCGACTTTAAGTTGACTTAAAGTGGACCGTATTAAGTCGACTTAACAAAAGTCGACTTAACTTTTCGAATGTAGACGTGGCCCCTTTTTACCCTTAATACTTTAAGTCGACTTAAAAAGGTCCAACAAGGCACTACTCCGTGTCTCCACTGGCTTAAGTCGACTTCATAAAGTCGACTTAAGTGCTAGTTTGAATTAAAACTAGGTGTTATTAATTCAAATTAACTTTTCCTTAATTCGATTTAAAGAGCATCTTAAGTCGAATTAAGGCAAGCCCAGTGTAGACGTGGCGTAAATTAAGTCGACTTAAGCCTCCTTAAATTGACTTAATTTGTAAGTATAGATGTACCCTTAGAGTATGACTTTGCATCCTTGCTCATCCTAGCTAATAGCCAGTGATTGAACTACCCTCTATGAACTTATATAGTTCTTTTCTTCACCCATTAACCCTAACCCTAACACTTCCTTATTTATTTTCTCCATACCAGTCATGATTTTAGAAACTTCTATCATATTTCCCCTTATTCATTTTTTTCCAAGCTGAAAAGACTCATGGTTATTAATTTCTCCTCATATGGAAGCTTTTCCATATCCCTAATATTTTTGTTGTCCTTTTCTGCACCTTTTCCAATTCCAATACATCTTTTTGAGGTGTGTATGTGGGGGACGGGGGGGCGGTGGGGGTGGAGAAGAGAGGGGGTCTATATCTGCATGTGTATTCAAGATGTGTACATACCATGGATTTATGAGGAGGCAATATGATATTTTCTGTTTTATAATCCCTTTCTTAATGATTCCCAATATTCTGTTAACATATTTTACTTCTGCTGCACTGTAAGTGGATGTTTTCAGAGAATCCACATTGACTCTAACATCTCTTTCTTGAATGATAACAGCTAATTCAGACCCTATTATTTTATATGTCTAGTTGGGATTATGTTTTCCACTGAGCATTGCTTTACATTTATCAATATTGAATTTCACCTGCTATTCTGTTGCCCTGTGACCCATTTGTGAGATTCCTTTGTAACTTTTCACAGTCTGCTTTAGACTCACCTGAGTAGTTTTGTATCACCTGGAAATTTTGCCACCTTATTGTTTACCCTTTTCAGATCATTTATTAATATGTTGAGCAGTACTAAACCCGGTACACACCCCTGGGTGAACCACAATTTGCCTCTCACCATCATGAAAACTGACCATTTAGTCCTACCCTTTGTTTCCTGACTTTTAATCAATTACCATGAAAAGACCTTCTCTCCTATCCCATGACAGCTTACTTCTCTGTTGCCTGATATTTCTCCTCACTGATGTGAGCATCACCTAGTAGAACTAAGTCAATGCAGCAAGTTCATTACAATTACACTAGTACTGCAAAAAAAGTGCAAATTAAATCTTTCTTGAGGGGAAAACACTTTTTTTAAGTGTCACCACTGCAGTTATTGGTTTTCTATTTCTACTTCTATTATTTATCACCTTTTTCATTCCTGTTTTATGATGCCAATTGGCTTGAGAGAAAAAATTAACCATATGACTACTCTCTCTGTTCTGATTCATTGGTTACCCTCCAAATCTTATCCTAGAAAGTAGCACTTGTACCATCTATAAGAGAAAAATGCTCAGGTTCAATGATACTTCAGGTACACTGCTTAGTTTTCTATCTTAATGAAATAAGAAAATGGGAGCCACTGATATTAATTCTTCCAGCAGGATTATTGTGTAGCTCATGGCTCTGAATATCAATAGATTTAAGATCAATAAGCTTTTACCATTTATAGCCCTTAAAATCTATATCCAAATCACAGAAAATCTGAATGTAATACTGTAGAATAAAACTGCTTCATAAGCAACTTGCTGAGCTGAAAAATGTAGCCGGGAAGTAGAAAAGGAAGGTCAGATTAAGTTCCTGATATCATGGAGTATTTTAAAAAAGAAAATAAAAACTAAAGAGAGTGAAATATAGCTTTGCAGGCAGAGACCAAAGTCAAAAGTAACATGAAAGATAATTTGTATGTATAGCAAAGCTGTGTGAATATTTAATTTTTCGTTTGCTGGTAACTCCAAAAAAATGATAAGAAATATTCATACTGGATCAAGCGAAATCTAATTTTTTTCTTTTTTTTTTGAAAATTGAAAAGCAACCACCCACTAATATCAAATCACAAAACATTTTAGTTGATCCAACAATTAAATATTTAATTTTGCATGAGTGTTTTTATCATTTTTTTTTAAAGGAAGGCCTGTAGGTCAGGATTAAGGGAGCACTGGAAGAGAGGGGTGTGTAAGCTTCTCCAGCTGTTTTCCTGTCCACACACAAAACACCTTAACACTAGTGAAGTGGTTCTATTGTACTGACTGACCAATCAGTGGGTACAAGCTACAGCTTGAGTTAGCAGAACTCATCAGATGCTAACACAATCACTTTGTGCTGCTAATACAATTGCTCTCTAATCCGGTCACTCTGTCCAGGTTGAATGTTATTTCCCAGTATGGCCATTCTCACTGGAGATAGGCTCATTTGGGAGGGGTAACTAGACTATTGATCATTCAAATTAACATTGCAATGAAGACAGCCTCAGATGCCCATCTTAAAAGCCAAGGAGCTACATTGTCTGTGTGTTCAGCATTCCAAATAAAGAATGTCCTTTATATTCACTTTTTCGAGTTTGTTCTTATCTTTATCATGAGGCACACAATAGGTATTTCCAGAAACAGAATACCTAGGCCCAATGCTACTTCATTAGGAAGAAATACTGCAGAAAGAAATTTGGGTGTTATAGTGGACCAAAAGCTAAATATAAATCAACAGTGTAATGCTATTGCAAAAAACAAAAAAACAAAACAAAAACCCTCAAACATCATTCTGGGATGTATTAACAGGAGTATTGTGTAAGATATAAGAAATAGTTCTTCCACCTCATCTGAAATATTGTGTCCAGTTCTGGGCTCCACATTTAAGGAAAGATATGGACAAATTGGAGAAAGTCCAGAGAAGAGCAACAAAAATTATTAAAGGTCTGGAATACTTGATTTAAGAGGGAAGATTGAAAGAAGTGGGTTTGTTTAGCCTGCAAAAGAGGAGACTGAGAGGGGACATGATAATAGGTTTCAAGCACCTGAAAGTTTATTACAAGGAGGAAGGAGAAAAATTGTTCTCCTTAACTGCTGATGATAGGACAAAAGCAATGAATGTGCTTAAATTACATCAAGGCAAATTTAGGTTCGACATTAGGGAAAAAAAATCCTAATGGTCAGGATGATTAACCACTGGAATAAGTTGCTTAGGGAGGCTGTGGAATCTCCTTCATTGGAAGTTTTTAAGAACAGGCTAGACTAACACCTATCAGGGATGGTTTAAGATGGTACTTGGTCCTGCCATGAGTGCAGAGGATTGGACCTCTCATAGTCCCTTCCAATTCTATGACTCTATGATTAAAATCCATGGGATTCTTACCACTACGATTAGTGAGTCAGATCAGAATTCAGAATTAATAGTTCTTATTACCTAGGTATGCGAAGATAATCTTTTGTTCCTGTACACCACATCACATTAAATCTAATCAAAATCACTTTGCATACTAGTTAAGTTAATAAAACAGCATCTATCCCTGTTATGGAGCTGTGACAGCATAATTCTCAAGGTCAGTTTGAAAGAACCATACAGATATTTAACCTATATACTGAAAAGGAATAAATCCATTAAATGATATTTGAACATAATGTAGTTTCAGGTAAATTGGTCCTCAGCTGGTGATGTTTTATTAACCTGTATGTTGGAGGTCTCAATTTAAAGAGAAACAAGTTAACTCTAGCTGTGCCATGTATAATTTGACCACTTAACATCTAAGTTTAAAAAATGCTACTTAGCTGTGGTGGACATGCCCCTTCTCAAAGGCCTTAACTGTCCATATCAATATGATAAACTTAACTAAAAAGTAAGAACCATGCTTTCCAAATACAAATGGAAGATTTCTTTACCAGAGTGGCAGAGCAGTAAACATACTATAACATGATGTTTAGAGGAATACCGTCAACTTGATTTTAAAAAAAGTTTTACTCATTTGAAAAAAAATCAATTTTTCTTATAAAACATTGTTTAATTAATGTTTTAAGGCTTTTTAATTCTGTTTCCTTCTTGATTTTTGAAGTTTTTTTGAGCACGCCAAAAAACAATAAAACCAAACATTTTCAGACTTACACCTATGTTCTCTATTTATCTATATACACATTTGTTACTGGTCCCTTTTCAGTTGTATCTTCACTACTAATCTAACTTGTGGTTACCTCTCACAGAGCATAAAGGAGATTAGTCACCACCAAGAAAATAGTGACACTAACCATGCAAAATGCTAAATACATAGAAAAAATACTTAGGTTGTTTTTTTTTTCTTGAATCCTTCCCTAATATAAGTTGTAGAGAATGTTAGATAATGAGGTGAATTAGTATTAGATATGTGGTTGTGGGAAATGAAACCTGTGATTAGCCATGAGTGAGTGATTTAACATCTCAGAATTCTGTAAAGATCTTTTGGTTGCTAAGAGCCATCAAGGAATGTTCATTCCCAATACCAGATGTAGGGTGAACACTGGTGAACAGAAGATTTGAGACTTCCCTGCTACAAGTGTGTTTTTCCTGGGACCAGGCTGAAAGTACCAGGGGATGGACTCTCAAGACAGCAGAGGTAGTTCATTGGAGGCTGTAGGAGAAGGTGGCATTGAGATCAAGTTTGGAGGGTGTAAGACCAAGAAACTTCTGAGAAGGAAGTTTTAGCTGGGATCTGTAGTAATACTTTCCTGTGCTGGAAAGTAAAGATGACACATTTAGATGAACAGTAACTAAGTTTCTTCATGGGTTCACTTTTAAGAGTTGTTTCCCCAGGTCTGGAGTGGAGATGTGGTAATTGGGTTTCCTGCCAGTGTCCTTTAAAATGTCATGACCAGAATGCGGCAGTCAGATAGCAATAGATCAAAGTGCAAGGCAGGAGAGAGGATAAACCAAACAACAGGTGTCAGGTTAAACAGGGTGCATCTACAATGGCAATTTAGGTTGACTTAAGAAGGAAGGCTTAAGTCGACTTAAACAAAGCCACATCCACACTGGGCTTTTATTAAGTCATCTTAAGCATTTCCTTAAGTCAACTTAACAAAGTCGACTTAAAGCCAGCGTGGATGGGGATTAGTGCCTAAGTCAATTTTATAAGTTGACTTAAAGCATTAAGTTGACTTAATAAGGTCAATAAGGGGCTATGTCTACACTAGAAAAGTTAAGTCAACTTCGTTAAGTCGACTTAATAAGGTCGACTTTAAACCGACCTTATTAAGTCGACTTAACAAAGTTGACAACTTTTCTAGTGTAGACATAGTCACAGAGAGCAACAGCAGGAACAGATATCACAGAAGACATCACCCTTAGCAGCTAGAACCCAATTTCCTCTTCTGTGCTGGATTTAAATAGTAGCTGTGAACCAATCAGGATCCCCAGCTTTCTGGCAATCAGCTCCCTGGACTGGGATTCTCTGTCAGATTTCAGCTCCTATTCTTATTACCCTCACCAGCCCAGTGGCAGCAGGTTGAAATTTAGTTGCGCCAAAGAATCCTGTGACCTGTGGATGATGGTTCAAGACTTACAATCCTAGACACAAAGTCACCTAACATCTCTATCACCTTAATCTTTTGACTAAAGGAACAGAGTGAGGGGTGACAGAAGGTAAAATTTTCAAGTGTGAATCTCAGTGGTGTCAGGAGCAGTTAACTGAGCTGGAGGTGTAAAAAAGCTGGGGTCATGACCAAAGTAAACTTGAGATTACTTTAATCAGCTTGAAAATTTTGTATCTACTATTGCTATAAGTAAAACCTAAAATATTAATTCCAAAGGGGTAGCCGTGTTAGTCTATTGTAGAAAGTGTCTTCAAAGCGTCTGACGAAGTGGGATTTTCTCCCACGAAAGCTCATGCGATAAATAAATCTGTTAGTCTTTAAAAGTGCCACAGGACTCTGTTGTCTTTCTAAAATATTAATGTTAGGGTTCTTATAACACTAAGCAATAGTACACAAAACATTTTTAGACGGAAATGCAATTTTGAAGTTGTCTCTCTCTTTAAGGCTTCTTTATATTTTCTAAAAATCCCTTTGATTAAACTACAGGTGATATTTCACACAACAGGGCAAATATTTATTTCCATTCTTATCAGTCATTGTCTGAGTTCTTTGGAAGGCATACATATCCCCTAAATTTCTTAATACATTTATTTATTAGCTGGTAGGCTGCATCCAATAATGAGATAGCTCCATCTGCTTCAGGCTTGGGCAGACTTATGGATGTCATTTGTGACAGCTTAATTCTGTGTGATGATTACTTTAGACCTGTGTTTTGCAGCAATACAGATTTATCTTTCCATTTACCTTAATAAGGCTGATAGAATTCATAATTGCTGATGGCTTCTGCCTACTCTGTTTTCTGTATAATGAGCTAAGCTAATATTAAAACTTAAAACAAAAGTCCCAGTATATGTGTGTGTGTGTGTGTAATAAAGTCCCACTATATATAATTTCCTGCATATAATGATATTTTAATTCCATTTGCTTTAATGCTCATTTTTTTCCTGTTTATACTGTGGGGACCAACTCTCTATTGCCAATTACTGTTTCAACAGTAGATAGATGACCTGAGAATCTGTGAGTAACACCTTTTGACCTAACAGGAATAATGTTGTCATAATTAAACTAACGAGGCAGAAGTAGGAATTTGAATGTGAGTATTTTGGCTTTAAAACAAAAGTTCTTTCGTTAGATTCCTTTAGATGCTCCATATTTGTGACACTATAAGATGCAATCCTTTATAAAAGGGGAATTTTTAAGGGCAACAGCAGTTATCTCATCTTGCCCTCATAAAAATAAGGGAAATCTGATTCTAGAACAATACCACAAATAGAAATGAGGACATACAACTGGCTCCAAAACTGTCAGATTGGCTTTAAATCTCAGCAGTGTGCCCTTAGAAGATTAAGTACCAAATCCTATAGCATAATTCTTTACCAGCATCACCTTATCATTTTATTAATTCATGGCATAAGAGATAATTTAAAATGAGTTTCTTTTTCAGTTTGTGCAAAATGCCAGAGAAAAGAAATGACAATGACCTTGAAAGTCAAGTTAGTGACTCAGGCCAAGTTAGAAAATAAGTATTTTCATTACTGTCTATAAAGGACCAAATATGATGGGATTTTAGTATGGTTGTCTGGAAAATACCAAAGAAGGAAATTATGCTATTCTTATGTTTTATGTACTCCTCATATCAGAAAAAAAAATTTGAATAACCACCAGAAAAAAACATTATAATTAAAAATTAATATATAATTCAGTAGCGGTGAAATAATAGGGATCTATACAATTTATACTAAGGCTATGTACACACGATCAGATTAAAGCGCAACATGGCAATCGTGCTATAAAAAACACGTGACCTTTATTGCGGGATAGCACGTACACACGTCGCTCCTTGTAACGCAACAGAATTCTTTGCAATATCGCAGTGTAGCGCAATGAATTCTGGGCACCTATCCCACAGTTCAATTTTCCCCCAATCTGCGCTTGGAATCATGGGATGAAGGAAAGGAACGCAAAGCGCCATGGGTAAACTCTCAGTTTCCCGTGGTGCACTGTGTTCCCCTTGCATCTTCCTCGTTGCCAATAGCAACTCGCACCTATTTTCAACAGTGCAGTGACGCACCGCACCACTTGCAAGCAATCACAACAGCGACAGCATGGATCCTGCTCTGATCTCCACTGTCGCCTTCAGCATTCTAAATACATCTTGGCTGGTTGCTCAGTATGCAATGAGCTCCGAGTCAGACGAGGACGCTGAGGAGCAGGGGCTGATCGATGCCATGCAGAGCAACAGCACTGCATTGCTCAGCTCCTTCACCGATCATCTGCACACGGTGCAATGCCGTTTCTGGTCGCGAGAGATGAGCACCGAGTGGTGGGATCGCATTGTTATGCAGCTGTGAGATGACGAGCAGTGGGTACAGAACTTTCGAATGCGGAAAGCAACCTTTCTGGAACTGTGTTCAGAGTTGGCCCCTGCCCTGCGACATAAAGACACCAACATGAGGTCAACCCTAACCGTGGAGAAGCGTCTTGCAATTGCTGTCTGGAAGATGGCGACTCCTGACTGCTACCAGTCGGTTGCAAACCAGTTTGGAGTCGGGAGGTCCACCGTCGGATTAGCCCTCTCACAAGTCTGCTGAGCCATCAATCGCATTCTGCTACAGAGGACGGTGATGTTGGGCAATGTTTGTGAGATTGTGGACGGCTTTGCTGCCGTGGGATTCCCTAACTGCGGGGGAGCCATAGACGGCACACACATCCCTGTTTTGGTTCCAGACCATCTCGCGACCGAGTACATCAACAGGAAGGGCTACTTCTCCATAGTACTGCAAGCACTCACGGATCACAAGGGGCATTTTATGGACATCAATGCTGGGTGGTCGGGAAAGGTGCCTGATGCCCGCATTTTCAGGAGCATTGGTCTGTACCAGAAGCTGCAAGGGGGTACCTTCTTCCCTGATCAACTTCTAATCGAAATAGAATTCCTAGACATAAACTATATAATCATTCCCAGCAAATTACTACCTTTCTATTGATACCAAACATGACATAGTTCCTATGGATTATAGAGCATTTATGATATATGAATAGAAAATAATATCATAAATGCTTCCCTTAATCCAGACAGCGTCACACCCTGCCCACATGCCCTGCCAGGGTCCCTGTGCCCCTTTGCCCCATTGCACATAAGGGGTGGCCCCCTTGCCACCGTGGACCTACCCAAGGTCCCCCTAGCCCCACAAAGTCGACCTAGAGCATCCAGTGTGGATGCTCTAGGTCGACTTTGTAAGTTTCCGTTTAAGTTGACTTTAAATTTAAGTGTAGACACACTAAGTCAACTTAGTTAAAGTCAACTTAAAAGTGCAAGTGTAGACATAGCCATAGAATGTATAGAAAAATGTGCTTGTCACAGAATTCTGCAAAAATAATTAAAATTATTCATTTAATTAAAGCCTGTGGAATGGTTAAAATCCATAGAAAGGTTATCATTTATCCATATCTTTTGCCTCAAAGTACCTATCCAAGTTACAGAATATTCAAAAGCATTTACTATTCACTTGGACCAGATTCTGAGTCCCTTCACTTGGACCAGATTCTGAGTATATCTTGCTGCACAAGTATTCAGTAGAGTTTCTCATAGGGAAGGTGTTATTCATGATGGAATCACAGATATGTAGGGCTAGAAGTCATCAAGTCTAAACCCTTGTGGTTAAGCGGGACTAAGTAAACCTAGACCATCTCTGATAGATATTTTTTTTTCCAACCTGGTCTTAGAAAATTCCAATGTCTAGGACTCCAGAACATACCTTGAAAGCCTATTCTTAGGTGCGTCTACAATAGCCCTTAGGTCGATTTAAGGATGCTTAAGTCAACTACAGAACTCTGCGTCCACACTGGGCTTTGATTAAGTGCACCTAAATGCTTCCTTAAGTCGACTTAATAACACCACCTCTGAAGGTCGACTTAAGGCTTAAGTCGACCTTATTAAATCAACTTAAGTCGACTTAAAGCCAGTGTAGTCGGGTATGTCTACACTGGAGGCTCTGTTAAGTTGACCTAACAAGGTTGACTTCAAGTGTATATGCTTAGTTAAGTAGGCCTAACAAGGTCAACTTTAAATCAACTTAAAGTCGACCTTGTTAAGTTGACTTAACAGAGTTGACTTAGCTTAACAAGTGTAGACATAGCACTTGAGCTTAATTACATGTACAGTTAGAAAATTTTTCTTAACATCTAACCTAAATTTCTCTTCCGGCAGATTACACTCATTACTTCTTGTCCTATCTTCAATGGAAATGGAGAACAATCCCTTTTCCTCTTTTTAACAGCCTTTAAAGTATTTGAAGACTGTTATCAGCCTCCCCCCCTCCCCCCTTCAATCTTCCTTTAGCAAAAGTAAGGTGCCTAGTTTTTAATTTTTCAGGACAGTGTTAAAAGGGCTCCAGGAGCTGGAGCAATCAGAGGGGGCTGCAAGGGAGCCAGTCACAGCCCAAAACAAACAAGGAGTTTTCTGGCACTGTTAAAGACTAACACATTTATTTATTGCATGTGCTTTTGTGGGAGAAAATCCCACTTCATCAGTCAGAGCCCAGTGGCCCACTGTAAGAGGGAGTTGCCAGGCAGCACAAGGTAATACCGCTCAGGAGCTTGAAGGGGTCAGAAGGCCAGGATCCAGGACAGCACAGTGGATGGCTGCCATGACAAAATGGATCAAGATCCTGATCCAAGTTCTGCGGAGGTACTGGGGGCTGTGGTGAAGCAGCCCAGGGAAGACTTGCAAAGACCTGGGGGAAGAGGCAGTGCAGGTTGCTTTGTTTAAGGTCCCTGGGCTATGACATAGGGTAGTGGGTGGGCCCAGATCCTTCCCCACCTCCTCCAGATCACCAGTGAAGTGGTGGTAAAGGACTACAGTGGTTACTGGCACAAGTGGCAAAGCAGGGACTGTGAAACACAGGTTGTGGCTCGGCCGGTGGGAGGCCAGTGGAAGACATGAGCGGGAGGTGCTGGAGAGAGCTGAGGAGGCCTACCCACTGTTGTTGAGAGTGATGGCACACACGCTGTGAATGGGGCTGCCTGCTTGAGCTATTCCTTAAAACACCAGCAAGAGGCACCCATCCAGCAGGGAGTGCTGCGAGCCCATCACAATATATAAGAAGGACAACTCAAAATGGCAGCATTACACCTTACACGTAATGTTACAGCAAGAAGTTCTTGTCCTTTTCCTTATTTTGTGTCTCCTTACAACCTCATATTGTTTATCATCTTCTATTTATAATAACTTGTTGAAGTGAGGGCCAAGTTCTGCAAAGTACTAAGTGCCCTCATCACTCAATGACTTAATTAGAGAAATCGTTAATAGGATCGGTCAGATACATGTATCTGTTTTTCATTCCAAAGTTAAAGTGCTTAAATCATGCTATGATGATCCTTATATTAAAATGACTACTCTTTGTTTTTCCTTTATTGGAGTACAGATTGATTATTACCATTACTCTAAAGGAAAAATAGAAATGATATTTAATCACTTTTTCATCCGTAAAAAAAGCTAGAGGATCAGCAGTTCAGCTAGTTAGAATATGTATAACAACAATTAGAAAAGATGTATTCATTTAAATAGTTAAGTTAAACACAACAATAAGTCCTCATTTTGTCCTCAGCCCTTATCTTAGTGTTTACAAACCCATACCTTCGAGACCTCCAGGACTCTTCCAAGGAGGACGAACCAAAATTTATAAAGTAGAAGTGATAATACATAATTAGAGCTGGTCAAAAAATGGAATGAATAATTAGCAAAAATTTGGTCGCATTTTTTTCTTTAAAAATGTGGAAATTAGAAAGGTTTTGATGCAATCTAATAATAATAAAGATTCTTTACAACAATGGCTCCTCCAGACACTCCTCACCCTTATTGTGGTGAATGTTGTTCTTTTGTATATTTTAATTTTCCAAATACTTGAACTGAATGTGGTATTTACATACCATATCAAGAGCCCTGAAAATGGAAGACCATCTTTTTTCTACCTCTAGGACAAATGAAATATATGGGCAACAGTAGAGCAAACTTCCCATACTAATTCTGCTGATATGCTTAGATTCTGTTAGGGGACTAATTCTAGGGCTGAAAGGGCAGTTCAGAGGTTATTCACTTCTCTGTGTCTGCCAACAAAGCGGTGTCATTTAAGCTTTCTTGTCTGCTGATGCAGCAATTTGTCATTAGTCAATTAATCTAAATGTAAAGCTACATTCACAGCAATGAACCTAAATTCCACCCTGCACATCTGTACTGACCTGTGGACACCTCAGACCATTTCAGGACATGATCTGCGGATTTTAATAACTCAGTCAGAGTTTAAAGGGTTATTTCAGAAGTGGGTGGGTGAAGGTTTGTGGGCTGCATTGTGCAAGAGGTCAGACTAGATGATCATATTGGTCCCTTCTGGTCTCAAAGTCATGACAGATTCTCTTTCCCTTTCTCTTTGTAATTCAATGAAAAAAAAGAAATTCTTCGATGGAGACATGGCATTTAAATTAAGTTCAAGGAGTGATAACTGTGACAAACAATTAAAATCATTTGGTTTATAATCCTCCTAGATAATTAGTATTAGGTTACAATAGTGCCAAGAGGCATTAATTGTTATAGTCTCATTGTAAGATGATGCTGAAACGCATAAGATGACAGGGTTCCTGTTCTGAAAAATCATATAGCACAAGGCCTGAGCACAATATTCTCATCCATGAAGGCAGATCCATAGGCCTGCATGAAATGTAGTGAATTAATTGTCATTCTCCCTGCTCTTCCAACAAAAGGACCTAATTTTGCTGTGCAGTCAACTTAGCACCTCAGAGGCATTTACTTCACCTTCTTAAAAACTTAAAATTTTACACATTACTGTAAAACCATAAATATAGTAGCTCAACTGCCACAGTTGAAAGACTGCTTTCTCCTCTGACGTTATTACAAACTGCTTTGCTTCTGGAATTTGATGTTGTCTAACATCTCGATGAGCACTTTTCTCAATTTTTCCTTCCTAACGCCCTTTCTTTTCCTCTTTGCATAATGAAAAGCACATGTTTTAGTAAATTACAATGGGGCTCTACAGCCAAGTATTCACTATGATTTGATCTATTGGCATTTGCCTAACCAGTCAGCAAAAACTGATATGAAACATCTTCCTTGTCTCCGCCCAAACTAATTAACCTTAAACCTTTGTATGTATAACACAGAGCTGTAGCATCCATGCTAATCAATATGACTTATCTGCAACAGAAAAAGTTGAATGTGAGGCCTTCATTTACAATAATGATGCAAAACAGGGAAGCTGAGGAATTATTTTGTATGCTGGTAAGCACTGGATGAAAACTAAGGGATTTATCTTTTTAACCTACATGCCAGAAAATAAATAATTATACAAGCAAATATTTCTTCTAGGACATTTTATATTCGTCAGGTATTTTTATAAAATGATCACAATTATAAAGTGAATATTCTTTACACCCTTACAACTGTGCAGATATTCTTGGGAAAATACCTTTATTAAAATGATCATGCCCTCTTGCATAAGGAAAGCACTGCAATATTTAAAGTCATGCAAGTTCAGTACCTGAGGCAACATCAGATATATCTTTTCTTAGAAGAACTGAGACCAGAACTTCAGACTGTCCAAGTCAGAAAGGTCTACTGAAGAAAATGAATCACTTGAACTATATAAATTTACACTAGCAGAGGATCAGTGCCATAGTTTGGTGAATACCATCCTCCAATCTTGACAATGATTTGAAATTTCACTAAGGGTTAAGAAAGAAAGACAAAAATTAAATATTTAGTAGAGGTTCCTTTTGTCACTATTTAAGTGCCTCTTGTCATTTTACTTTTAACTGAATCACTAGACTTTAGCCCCAAATATGGTCCCTAGGGTCTTCTTAGATCACCATATAAATTACCTTCCTTCAAAGGGTAATTCTCCAAAACCAGCAACCCACAAAGCCAGCCACTAGTTGGAGAGATTTCCTTTTTTCCATACATGCACCATCATCTCTTGTATTATTAGATGACACACTCAAGGCATTGCTGAAGTCAAAGGGAGTCCTTCCATTTACTTTAATGGATTTGGATCTGGCCCTAAAACTTAGTAAGAGGAAAAGACATGATAGTCACGTGTAGTCTGAAAATGATTCCAAAAAGTAGATTTTGTGGCTGAATAGATGCAGAAAAATGTATTCTTGAGGAAGCAGGGAGTCTCTGGTTGCATTGGCTTGATGAATGCTATTGGATTGACTGCTTTACTCAGAGTGATTAAACTCAATCTGTTTCCTTCTCTCTCTTTAGCCTACTTCCTGTTTGATATTCACATGATGGCACTATGTCACAAAATGTAGGAGATATTTATAGCAGCAACTGAGTGAGTGATGACTGTTTGGAGAAAGCTGCAACATTTCTAAAGAAAATACTTTCTTAATTAGATATTAGGGAGGCAATGGATAGCAGGCTTGGACTTTTCAATTTGTGGGAGGATGTGATAACATTCAGAATAAAGATAAAGGTTCGAATATATATGGATATGAACCAAAAATTATCAGAACCTTTGAACTCACACATTCTTTATCATTTGTCCCTCTGTGATTGAGAAATATATTAAATGGGTTAATCCTAAAGCAAGAGAGAAGAAGTTATATCTGCGATCACTGATGAAAAGAAGGTTACCCAGTTATTATAATCCTCCATGGAGTTACATGATAATTACCATTTACCTCTTAGTTACTGAGGAGATACAGTGCAATTACTGCCATTCCAAGATTACATTTTATCTTCATGAAAAATAAATAGTGCAAGCAGTATGGACACAGCATGATTTATTCCTGAACTATGCTCTTTCAGCATCATCCCATCTCAGCTAGCAGAAGTATGCATCTCCAGGTCTGTCACTATCTGTTGTAAACCTGCTGGTTTTTGATATGACAGGAAGGAGTATAATGCCAGAATCCATTATAGCATGATTGGTTGCACACCTATTTAGTTTTCCTGGATGAAGTGCTCAGGTCCAGTGTTTTGAAGAAGGCAAATATTAATTTGCTGTCAGTGATGAAAGATGAAAGTAAAAGCTTAGTCGTGTAGTGCAAAAGCTTGGCTGAACAGTACTGCGTAAAGACAAAATCAGAAGCAGGAGCAATCACTTTCTAAGAGCACATTCCTCATTGAAATGTAGAAGATTTACCTAATGGTATATTTATTTTAATTTCTATTTCCAAAATCAAATGATTACATCTAGACATTCATTTTTGCAAACTTTCACTTGACTTATAATTTCTGTATTGATCCAATACAACATGTATTATTTATTTCACACATATTTTTTTTTTTTAAAACCTACAATGCATGATTTCTGGCCAGTGCAGTCTTCTGCATGTCCCTTTATACAGTCTATGACAGAGCTCCTCAATTTATTCCTTTCAGTGGAAATGTTAATTGTCGCTCTGGGCAAGAAATTGAGACTCCTAGCCAGTCTGAGACCCCTAGCAATGGGGGATCATTTAGTCTGGGCAGAAAATACTTGCCAATTATGCCCTTTTCTCCTGACACACTTCATGCCAATTATTTATTGACCCTGAAAATGGAAGCCTGATTGCACCTGGACTCCAGTCTTCTTTATTGTGGAACGATGCATGGAAACTGTAATATTAAAAGATGATAAACAATTTTTCAGTCCCTGCTGCATTTTTTTACTGTGTGCAGAGGGATGAATAGATCAGACTTTGCAGATTCGGGACATATTTCTATTTTAAAAAAATGTACTCCAAGAAATAAAAGTGTGCTGTTTGGTTCTACCATACATTTAAAATTTGGAATGAGATTGAAAAAGAAGAAAGTAAAAAACTGAACTCAATTTAACTTTTAAATTAGGAAAACCTATTGTTGTGCATGTAATTTGAAACCGTGTAATGCCTGATAAGCCCTAATTCAACCATCATAATTTTATCTCTGTCTGAACATAGACAGTGTTTAAGACCAGAAATCACCAGTAGATCCTCTTATCTGACCTCTTGTATCACAGACCATTAAATTTCACCATTACCTCTGTATTGAGCCCAATAACTTGTGTTTTACTAAAGCAAATCTTCCAGAAAGACACCTCTCAATCTTTTTTTATTAGCTAAACAGAATTAACTCTTTATGTCTCTGACTACAAGGTATTTTCTCTCTCTCTCTCTTTTCTTTTGTTAGGTCAGGCTTGTAGAATTGTAACACTGACTTTTATGTGTCACTGTGGTGTCCACTAAGGTTGGTGAGATATTCAATTATTTATTTCTCACAGGAACTGCCATGTTGTTACATGCCATTACATGGTCAAATTTAGCACTGCAAGTGCTTTCTGCTTTAGTCTGGAAGGATAGCAGCCTGTCTGGACCAGGGCAGCCCATGCCATAAGCTTCACCATCAGCTTTTAACCAGCAATTCTCTACCACTTGCTCCTGACTCAAGTGTGTCATGGCACAGCACTGAGTATGCTGTAGGACAGCTGCCTAATGCCAAAAGTCCTGCCTGCTGCTGGAGAACTGTGGCGGCAGCAGATCTGCTGCAGCGCAGGGCGCTGATCAAAGCACTGCCACCAAAAGTACTTGGGATGGCCGCTTTTTCTCAATGGCGGGGGGCTGCTTCGCTAGCCTCCCGTTGCCAAAACTGCCTTTGCAGAAAATTTTCTTTGGGCAGTGGGGCCACTTAAAATTTACCTAGTGACAAAAGTGATGCTACCTGGGGAGCCTTGGTGCGTTGTGCACAGCTGGCAACCCTCCCAGTCATGTCACAACCCTGCAAAGATCGAGAACCTCCGACTCCTTGGTCACCTCACTTTAAAACAAGGCTCTGTCCTGGTTCTGAGCTAGTCCTAAGGAGCTCTTCTCTGTCCAAGCCACACCCACCACTGCCCATAAGAGCAAGCAGGGATATATTCTTAACTGGCCCATTGGGACTCAGTTAGCCAGTGTCTCCTCCTGTTTTTTTTCAGCCTCTGGAAGATGAAGTCTTGTTGGTAATGTGGTTTTAGTGGATTTTTCCTAAGCAAGGGTGTCTCAGAATGTTGGTATCTCCAGAAGTGGGCAGAGAAGGCTTGATAGACCTTGACACTGAAATATAAATGGCATTCAAAGTCAGTAGGCCAAATTTCACTGGCGTATCTTCATAGAAACAGCAGAGTGGCACCAGGGAAGAATTTGACCTCCTGTGTGTATGTCCTTTGAGCATCTGGATATCATTCTTTCTGTATTTTGCACCAAAGTTCTATAAGGCATCAAGGAGACTTTAAAAACACTCAGTGTTTTACTGAATAAATCAAAGCTTACAATATCTATTCTTCTTATTGTAATTCAGATCAGTCCCTAGCCAGAAGAATGCAATGCACCCAAAATGAGTGCTTTGACATAAAAGCACCTCTCTGAACTCATGCCAGATATAGCACTTGCCTTGTAAAGAAATCCAATTAACAAAATAAGATAAGAGTTGGCATGGAAACACCTGACAGTATCTCTACTTGCCCTTGGCTATCTGCAAAGCACATGACCTACCTTGGGATATTCACAAGTGCTCACATAGGGGCAGCCACATTTTGAAATGACTTCTAAGTGGAGAGCCCTCAGTATTTGACACTTGGAAAGTGGGTCAACTCAGCAGTCATATAATTTTCCTTATTTCTGGTTTATTCCCATTGCAAAAACAGTTTTGAAGATGACTTTCCCAACAGTGTGGAAACAGAATAATAGTCAGTGAGATCAGAGTAGGTATCAAAAACCTGGCGTCTCATGGTTTGCATAAATATACCTTAATTTAATTGAAGAGGTTTTGCTCATCTGTGCAACTGGCATTCCAGCATAAATTCACACACATGCAACACATCGCAAAACATTTGGCTTCAGAGAGTATGCAAAATATTTAGTCAAATCTCAAAAGAACAGTATTTTTACAGGTTTAAAATAGATTTTAAAAAAGCACACTGTGATGCTGGAAACCAGAAGCCAACTTTCTCCAAGGCATCAGCTGAGCCCTGACAGATTCATTATGGGAAAACAGACCAGCTCACTTGCATGTTAATATTGTTCAAGATGTGTGTTGAAATTGTAAGAATGTGTTTAAATATATAAAATGCTTGTAAATTGGTACATGTATTAATCTTATCTGTAATAGCTGTATTCCATGCTATAGGTTTTGTTTTGTAGTTATAAAATTCCTGCTTTGAACTTTTGAACCAAGCAGAATGTTGTTCTCCCAACCATTCAGAACTATCAAGATGAAATAGGCCGGTCCTGCTTTTTAGCAGGGGGTTGGACTAGATGACCTCGTGAGGTCCCTTCCAACCCTATTATTCTATGATTCTATGATTGTGTAACATCACAACACAGAAGTTGGAATAATGGCTCTCTTAACCTATGAGAGACAAGATATCCCATCAAATTGAATTCTGGAAGAGATAAATAAAGATATCTGATAGAGATTTTTAATCTCATTGATGTTTTGACTCACAAGGACTGAAATTAAAACCAAAAGCAGAGATCCCCAAGGTCAACCTATATTAGCCCTAAAAAAGACATTCACTGCTCACAGATTATGAAGTCTCTGTCATCTTTTGGAAACACAGACTGAATTTATTTGGGTATATATATCATGCTTGCTTTAATCTGAAAATAACACTCATTTTTTTCCTAGTTAATAAATCTTTAATTAATTTACTATAGGATTGGCTATCAGCATTGTCTTTGGTACAAGACTAAGGTACAAATTGATCTGTGGAAAGTGACTGGTCTCTTAAGACTGGGAGTAATTTGAATACTTTGTGGGTTTTTGGTGTTGGTGATCATCTGTGACTAACTCCAGCTTGCCGGGTAGCAAGACATTCTGGAATACTGCAGGGAACTGTCTGTGACTATTGCAATGATGAAGGAGTTCATATTTGTTACCGGGCTGGTGAAATCTAATTATAGAAAATATACATTTATGACATGATGGTGAAGTAGGGGTGGGAATGATGTATATTATATACATGAAAAAGACATTGAATCCCTTGTTTTAAATGAAAATTTCAATCCAGCTTTAACTTTGATGCTGCAGCCAATGCCCACATAATAGATATAGATATAGATAACAACGTGAATTGTTTTAACTACAGTGATCCTAACAGGTCCTTTGATCAAAACAGTTGGATATCTAGGATTTAGATTGTGTCTTTTGGACACAGTTCTTAGTAAAGGGTAGAACTAGATCGATTGAAAAACAGAATTTACATCCTGCAGATAATTCTGATATTGTAACACTTGAGTCCATCTGAAATCAGGACAATTTGAAATATTAAAGCTTTTCACAGAACAAAAAGTTCTGAAAAAAATTGATTCTGAAATGTTTTTTTCCACTTGATTAGCTCTTTATCTCAGTCCACCTGAGCTATTCTGGTACCAAATGGGAATTTTCATTTGGGCAGCCCATTCCCCTGTGTGAGCTGGTTTCATCCCCATGGTGCACTGTGATCAGGAAACACCCTGTAAAACTCAGATTCTTCAATCAGAAGCAAATAGAGGAGATTACAGTACATCATTAAATTCTGTTTTGAGGACTTAAGTGGAAATGCAGTGAATTCATACATGAACTTTGTTCTAGTCACACTGGTGAATCTCACCCTCACCCTTAGTGAATCATCATCAAAAAAAATCAGAATAACAAAAGATAAAGGGTGAAATCCTGGCCCCATTGTTGTCAGTGAAAATCCCATTGACTTCCGCAAGGCCAATATGTCACCCAAGATGTAGAAGGAAATAGACTTAAAAAAACCCAGCATATTTGCTGGCTCAGAGCATTTTCACTGAACAAAACAAAGCCTGTTTCCTAAGAAGTCAATGGAAGTTTTGGCAGTAAACTCAATGGGACTGAGCCCTAAAAATATCAGGTTTTCAAGCACATGAATAACTTAAAGCATTTGAATATTCCCATTAATGTCAGTGGGGCTACTCATGTCTTTAAAGGTAAGCAGGTCAAAGGACACTGCACAGCAAGTCTCAAGTTTCTGATCTTATGAAGAGGTCCTCCAGCAGGGGTGTATCCTTATGCGTGTGAAATCAAAAGGACTGCATGTTGGTGCACAGGAGTGTCTTTGCAGATCCCAATGTACATTTTAGCCTCAAATAACAAAAGGTATGCGTTAGTTAATATCCTATGGATGACGCTTCTTAGTAGAATACTGACAGAAGATCTGAAATACTATGCTTCATAAATGTAAAACTCTTTAATATATAATAGTTCCCAAGTTTAATTTTTAATCTATTATATTCATGTATTTGCAATAGTTTATGGTGTATTTTGGTGTCAGATACAAAATGCATAATTTTTAATATTAAATTATTTTTACAATTTAGTGTACTTTAAGCAAGTTATCCTTAAAGCCAACCATTCTTTTATTTGAAAGTTCTATTACTGCTGTGCTATTTTATATTTTCAGAAAGGTACCAATTTTGTTCTATTTCTACTGCTTTAATAGAACATTGTAGGTAATTATATATTCTACTGTCTCTTGTTAACTGTGTAAGGACATTGACAATTCCTCTAGCTGCTAAATTCACTGACTTGTTTAAAGACAAAGATGATGAATGTATTTGATTTATACTTTTCCTGTGTGATATTTCTTCATTATAAATGAAGTCTATACTTGAAGTCTTCATTTAAGAAACTTTATTTTTTCTGCTTCTGATTTCTTTAAATCACTAAATGAAGGAATAAAGTACTAATAAAGTATTCAATGATACTGTAAGTCACTTGGCATATAGCTAACTTTTGCCATTTCTAAATAGTCTTTTCTACTTCTCCAAAGGTATACATTAGGCCTTTAATGATGCATGAAGAAGAATCCCAATTGTAAATGCAAAAGATGTCTGTAATATTTTAGGGAACAAATAATTAGCATTTTGGAAATGTGCATTCATGTCACACAATCAATCTGGTTCTCCGCCTCCTTCCTGTTTTGAAGGCAATAGCCTGTGTTACATCAGCCATCTGCAGTTACATAGACAGGTGCAGGGGCTGCCTCACAGCTCCAAGGCTGGAGTTCAGAGAGAGCTGAAAAATTTGCTATGCAACTAAGGAGAATTTCCAAAGTCATTAAAAATGAAAACTAAAAGCACAATAATTAATCCCCAAATAAGTTGATATTTTGTTTTTGTTTTTGCTGCAGCTCTCCAAATATCCATGCATGCACACTTTTAAAGCTCAAAGAGAATAATAGCAAAATATATATTAAAAACACTATATGGGGAAAAATGTTTTTGTGTTCAGAGTTCAACTTCCTGATTGGTGTAGCATTTCAAATGCCTTAGAGTTTAACAGACTATCGCAAACATATGGAATGTTGTTGGAATCATTAATATTTATGCAGGGTATTACCATGATACTAACTGAATCATAAAATCCCTTATTCAATCCAAAGGCCAAATGGCTATGTCTACACTAGAAAAGTTAAGTTAACTTTGTTAAGTCAACTTAATAAGGTTGACATTAAGTTAACTTAACTTTTCTAGTGTAGACATAGCCCCATGTCGACCTTATTAAGTCGACTTAACTCTTTAAATTGACTTAATAAGGTTGATTTAGGTGCTAATCCCTGTCCACACTGGCTTTAAGTCTACTTAAGGTGTCGACTTAAGGCTTAAGTCAACCTAAAACGAGATATTATTAAGTTGATTTAAGCTTTTCTTAAGTTGATTTATGGAAGTGCTTAAGTCGACTTAATAATAGCCCAGTGTGGGCGTGGCTTTGTTTAGGTCGACGTAAACCTCCTTAAGTCGACCTAACTTGCAGTGTAGATGCACTCTTAGATCCATATTGGTCGGCTTCAGTGTGGTCAGGCAATATTAGTGATGAATCCCTTAAAAATTTACTTTTTGTTCCCTTTACCAAACAAGTGATGTATTTGACAATTATTGGGTTCAGCTAAAACCCAAATTGAGACAATTCACCCTTATTTCTAGTCCTAATCCAGGTAAGATTTACAATCTCTTTTCTCCCCCAAGCATTTCCTTCTCCTTCTTCTTGTTGACCAACTTTTTCCATTGCACTTGGATTCGTATGGGTTTTACTTTTAAGACAGACCTAGTATGTGGAATGGAAAAAAAATCACGTTAGCTCCTTTTAAGATTCTGCAGTCACCCTTATTGATTACATTAAGGGCTTGTCTACACATGAAATCTACTCCAGAATAAAGTAGGATATGAATTTAAAGTGGAATTGCTATTCCAAAATAACTCCACTGGATAGACATGTCCTAAAAAAAATAGTCTTACATCATCACCATTTTTTCCTTCTTGCACAGAACTGCCCTGCAATCCTTCAATTGCTACTACTGCTTGACCAAGGGGCAACCATATAATTAAATAATATTCAATGTTTAGATTATTCAATTAATTCATTCTTAAACAGATGAATCTGCATAGCTGAAATATTCAATTATACTCAAATTATACCGTGTGACATAAAAGTAGAACCACTTTTAAAACTCATTTTAACTGTTGATGCACTAAAATTTCCTTTTGTCTCACACTGTAAAAGCAGAAGCAAAAACTGCTATTTTGGGAAGGTGAACAGACTTCCACAATACAGAAGCCAAAGGCAGTAATTATTTAGTCTGTTTTTTCTATTATAGGTATATGGTATGTGAAATATATTTGAATAAATATACAGCAGTTATATGTATGTTGTTCCCTCTAGATATACTCAGTTTTGGTTTGTTTTATTAGAAAACATATTGAACCAATGAGTCATCTTGTTTGCTTTGTCAGAATTAGCTCACACTCACACCATCATATATGATGAGTTCATCATCATCACCATTGTCCATGCTGTAACGGGCTGTAGCAAAAGAATGAAAATAGCACTTAACAATATGTAGGAAAATCATTAATAATCTCCTCTTTTCTATTTAAGATAATAACATTAATCATAAGTGAAGAAATTTAGTAATCATATAACTGTAATATGCAATCCCCACAGGAGCACTGTTGTAATTTACTAATTAAAACCATGGCACAATATTATGGACTAAATCTGAAATTACAGTGTGCTGCTTTAATAATGTTTTAATTCCCAATCAGCAGCACTACCTGACAAAACACACTCTTTCTTTTGCAGCACAGTCTGAAAGTTTGATCGTGCCAGGTAGAAAAGGCAATGTGGATTATGAAAGTGATAGAAGCAATAATGACTTTGGTGCAGTTCATTTCCTGGGAAACTAATGACCAAATAGGATTAATGTTTCCTGATGGTTATTCATTTGCCCGTAAATGTCACATGCTTCAATTGTTATTGTTTAATCAATACAGATTGACTGTAAAGCAGAATTAGCATTGAATGGAAAATAGCAAAATATGTAGCTGAGGGAGTCAGAAGTTCAGAACACATATAAAAAAATGCATTTGACAGCTTTATTATATCTCCTTTTTTTCTCTAATTTAACCAGAAACAAGATGACCATAGGTGTTTGCAACCACCTAGGAGGGTTATGGAACTGAGCACTCGTTTGCCCAAGGCCCTACCTCTATAAACTGGTTTCAGGGGGATGCACAGATTTGCCCTAGTAGATTAAAGTCCAAATTGGCCAAAACATATATTATTTTAAAATTATATTTTATCATTGTAGGGTGAAACTTATCCTTTTGCAGAGGTCCAGTACAAAGTCTATACCCCACATAATTCTCCCTAAAGTCCTTGGATGCTGAGGCTAGATTAACAAACAAATTAAAGTACTGAACTGCCATTCTAGTCCCTTAAATCTAACATTTACAAAATGCCTACTCAGTTGATTTCCTAAACCTGGGACTCTGAGCATGTGTAAATCTACACAAAATAGACTGAGGAGAAGATGGCGTGTCCTCTCTTAACACAATGGTTCAAACATTCACCCAGAATGTGGGACACCTTGGTTCAAGTCTGGTTTAATGATTGAGGCTTTGAATTTGGATCTCCCAAGACAGTGCTTTAATCACTGGACTAAGGTACAGTCTAGTATAGGTCTGTAGTGAAAGAGAAAAACCACCCACCAGCAGGGATGGTGTTAAGGAAAGCCTTTGGGCTCAGCTAGCTCTGCCCCGTTATATCTGTAGCCAAAAGCCAGTCCTGAAAAGGAGAGAACCTGGCCCTAGAGACAGGAGCTAGATGCCTCCTTATCTGAGGGAAGGATTACTAATCTGCCATCTGAGACAGAAACTGGGAACCAAGATCCATCTTCATAGCCAAAGGAGATGGAGAAAGAGGTTTAAGGGCACCCAACCTAAGAGGAACCTGAGTGACTGAAGCACAGAGACCTGGTGGGGTTCAAGTTGCACCAAACTTATGACTACCCCATCCAGAGAAATCTGGGGATATGTCTACACTGGCAAATTAGTTCAATTAAGGAGGCTTCATTCGACTTAATTTAAGCCTCGTCCACACCAGGCTTCCATTAGTTCGAATTAAGGGCTTCCTTAATTCAAATTAATAAAGCCCAGTTGTTAGTTCACCTTAACGCTATTATTAATTTTATTATTAATTCGAACTAAGTCCAGTGTGGCCGCGTTAGTTCGAACTAAGTGATTAGTTCAAACTAACTGGCATCCTGACCTTCCTCCCAGGGTTCCTGGCTCCAGGTAGAGCCCACACTGGGCTATCACAGGCAGGTCAAAGCCCTGCCAAACCTGCTTCCCAGAGCTGGCCAGAACACCCATCTTGCAAAGATGTCTCAAGAGAGCTGCAGCAGCCAGTAGCAATGCCAGGCCCCAGCCTGCACCCATGAGGAGATCCTTGCCCTCTTCACCATCTGGGGAGAGGAGGCAATGCGAGGCACCCACTGCAACTGTGTGGTGTACACAGACATCTCCCAGCCCCTGGTGGAGAAGGGGCACATGCACAACACAGAGCAAGTGCGGGTGTAGATCAAGGACCTCCACCAGCGCTACACCAAGATCCAGGAGGAGAGGCTGCACCCGGGGGCAGCCCCCACCACCAGCTGCCCCTACTACACTGAGCTGCATAACTTCCTGAGGGGTGGGAGGAGAGCACCAGCCTCCCAGCCCACACCCTGGATTCCACCGAGCCACCCTCCCTGCGCGATGACCAGGAGAAGGGCTCAGTGGATGAGGATGTGGTGCTGGAGCTGGGCGATACCAGCCTCCCGGAGGGTACCCCACCAGCCCCAGACCCTGTAGCCAGCTGGGAGCTGATCCCAGCCTTGGAGCAGGAGGGGGAGCAGGCTCCCTCTGAGGAGGAAGACCTGGGTGAGGGGACATTGTGCCAGACACCTGCAGCTCCTGCTGATGAGTGCTCCCTCCCTACCTCCCTGCAGGGCTGGGCATACCTGTGGGACAGGTACTGTGGGGGGACATGGCCCAGGGACAGGCATGGTCCTGTTGAGGGGGGGGCACGGAGGTGCTCCCATGGGGCAAAGGGGCCGGGAGCCATGTGGCAGGGGTGACCCAGATCCGAGCAGGGCAGGAGATGGGGTAGGGGAACCATAGTCAGAAGCATCAAGGCCAGACAGCATGCACCCGGCACTGCTGGCACATGGCCTCAGGAGAAACCCCCGGGGCAAGGCTGCCTGCAGCTCGCCACCATGGGCACCGCAACCGACCTGGGCAGTGCAACACGGCGGCATGTCCCCAGGCAGCCCCGTCCCAAAGGACAGGGAGTGGGAAGCAGGGGGCTGGTCAGGGCACAGCAGCTGCTGTCAGGCTGCACACTGTGCTATCGAGCTAGCCTGGCTGCTTCGTGATGGGAGGTCGCTGCCCACCACGGGGCTGGATGGGGGATGCTCCAATGCCTGCTGGAGCTGGTGGAGCGCCAGACTGTTGCACTGGAGTGGCAGTGCTTCAAAGCATGCTGGCCAAGGATGCCGCTGCCCTGGACCCCGGTGTCCCTCATCACTGGCGCCCCAGGACAAGGGGCAGCCGTGTGCTGGCTTGGGACCCACCTTCCCCAAGGCAGTAGCACTGGCCCCCCACCCTGATCCTCATGCCCCCCCAATCCCCTCCTTCCTCCCCAAGTCCCCAAGCCCGACTTCTCCCATCCCCAACCCCCTCACTCCCCTCAAAGCCACTCACTCCCCCTGAACACCCCAAGCCCTAGTTCCCACTGTAAATAAAACCCATGAAACTGTTATATAATGTCTTGTTCTTTTTATTGGTTTGGGGATGGGGAGGAAGGGTGTGTGGGGTGTGTGGGTGGAGGTCAGGCATGGGCAGGTGGGGGAGGTGAAGGTGCCTGGTGGCAGGGCCACCCCTCAGGGCTCCTCTGTCAGGAAGTGGTCCTTGATCGCATCCCATATGAGGACCGCTTGCCGCTGGGCTCGCTGCATCTGGGGCATGTCGTTGGGCTGCTTGAACTGGATGGCAAGACATTCAGCTTTGGCCTCCTTGAAGTGGGGGACCCTTTCCCCCCTGCAGCTCACACAAATTGTGGAGCACACAGCAGGCACTGATGACCTCAGGGATGGTGTGCTCTGCCATATGTAGGTGCGTCAGGAGGGCCCTTCAGCGCGTCTTCAGCCATCTGAAGGCACGCTCAATGCCCAGGTGGCACCTGGTCAGCTGTCAATTGAAGAGGTCCCTGCTGGCATCCATGTTTGTGGTGTAGGGCTTCATGAGCCAGGGGAGCAAGGGGTAGGCGGCATCTCTGACTGTAAGGATGGGCACCTGCACATCCCCGAGGGTGATGATGTGGTCAAGGAAGAAGGTACCCACCTCCATTTGTTGGTACAGGACAGAGTTCCTGAGCACCCGGGCATAGTGCACCTTCCCCGGTCAGCCCACATAAATGTTCGTAAAGATCCCTCAATGGTCGATGAGGGCCTGCAGGACCACAGAGTTGTAGCCCTTGTGATTCTGTTAGTCCCTGGTCTGATTGTCTGGGGCTTGGATGGGGATATGGATGGGGATGGGGATGTGGATGTAAGTTGGGGAAGCCGAGTACGGCAAGGCCGTCAATGGTGTCCTGCAGGTTACCCAGGGTGATGAGGCGGGCTAGCAGGACCCAGTTGATGGCCCTGCTGACCTGCAGGAGGACGGTCCCCACAGTGGCCTTGCCATTCCCAAATTGATGGGCAATGGAATGGAAGGAGTCTGGGGTCACCATCTTCTACAGCGTGACAGCCACTCACTTGTCGACAGGCAGGACGGGTCAGAAGTGGGTACCCGTGGGCTGCAGGACTGGGGTGAGCTCACGGACCAGCTCCAGGAAGGTCCACTTGCTCATCCAGAAATTGCACAGCTACTGGCCATCGTCCCAGGTGGTGAGGATGACGCAGCCTCACCAGTGCTGCTTGTCTCCCATGCCCAGAGGCAACAGGGTACAGGGGGTTCTGTCAGCATGGCGGCATCGCTGGTGTCTGCCTCTGCCCTTTTGGGGTCGAAGAAGACTAAGATCCAAGCACAGAGACCGCTGGACACTGTGTAGCAAGCGTCTAGCATCATCATGACCAGCTGCATCAACAGAGTGTGGTCCATGACCTCCTCGTGTTGCATGCTGCCAGGCATGATGGAAGCTGCTGATCTTACTTCCTCTTTTATTGGGATTGGCTGGAAGATTGGGCCCGTCTCAGGTGCCATGTCAGTGTGCTTCCTATGATGCACCCCTCCTAAATCAACCTAGCAAGTGCCTGCATGGACATGCTAGTTCGACTTTGAATTCTGGTGTGGACGCGTTAGTTCAAATTAGTTAATTTTACTTAAGTTGACTTAATTTGACTTTATTAATTCAAATTAACTAAGTAGAATTAACATTTTTAGATGTAGACATAGCCTGGGACCATAGCAGGATGTTATCCATGGTCCGTGAGGGGGCACTACTACAGACAAGCCACTACAGGAACTTTGACTATAGGTTCCACACCAAATTGAAAGGACAAAAGTAGGAAGTAGCCCAAGGCAATGATCACAGACTTCCCATTGGGAGGTCTCATACTGAGGGATTGATTTACACAGGGTCCTAGACTGGTTCCTGGTGGAATGGGAAGGTCTAGGTTTCCCCTGTCCTCAATACCTTAAAGAACAAAGCATGTCAACCACAGAAACAGGGTGCAGCAAGCCAAGTACTCAAACTAATAGATTGACTGGCCTGCCAAGACCCTTGTTAAAGGGTCTCTCTAAGCCTCTTCTGTTGAAACTGTTCCACTGTGTAAAAATTCTTAAATATGTATTGAGCCTGAGCAAAAGTGAAAATGACTCTATAATACGAAAGAGTGGAAACCCAGATCCAGTCCTTCATGCGAATACATAGTTAAATTATTTATACACAGAGGCTATGTCTACACTAGAAAAGTTAAGTCAACTTTGTTGTCGACTTAAAAAAGTCGACTTAACTTTTCTAGTGTAGACATAACCCCTTGTCGATCTTATTAAGTCGACTTAACGCTTTAAGTCAACTTAATAAGGTCGATTTAGGCACTAATCCCCGTCCACACTGGCTTTAAATTGACTTAAGGAGTCAATTTAAGGCTTAAGTCGACCTAAAACCAGGTGTTATTAAGTCAACTTAAGCTTACCTTAAGTTGATTTAAGGAAATGCTTAAGTCAACTTAATAAAAGCCCAGTTCGGCTGTGGCTTTGTTTAAGTCAACTTAAGCCTCCTTAAGTCGACCTAAGTTGCCAGTGTAGACGCACCCATGGAAAGAGCTTTACCAGTTGCAAGAGGGTGCATTACCTCTACCTCTTTGAACATTTTCTGGGGTGGGGGTAGGGACTCTTTAAGTATCAGAGGGATCACAGTTGAAAACCTCAAGTGGAGATGGGTGACTCCTTCTGACCTGCTACCTCCCTCTGAAAGGCTGATCTTAACTTAAGTCATACCCCTCTCCTCAGCATTTTCTACTGACTAGCTGAGGCAGCTCTCCACTCAGTGTGCTGTGTTTTGGGGATCCCCTACTTAGGGACACAATTCTACACCCTGGGTTGCATAGGGAGCCTGGGCACCTAAACTCAACCTTGTGAATTCCAAAGGCAGAAGAGCACATAAAAGTTAGGCATTACAATCTTCACTGCTGCAACTCATAATTCCCTATCTTGTTACTAAGTCCATAGTCCTTCATATGCAAATGTGTTGGGCATCTCAAGCAAATCTGTGAAATATCAGTGGACTAAGCTTTTTCCTATGATCCCCCAGTTTGATAATTGCAGCCCTGCAGTCTGTGCAAAGCTTTGGGATCCCTCCGTTCCGGTGAGTAAATTTGGACTAATGTTGCGTGTTCTGTCTGATGATGCAGAACCTCTTCTCTGCAAAATCCAAAGTTTACAAAGTCTCTCCCTATGTTTTTTTGTTCGTATAAACTCGTATAATCAGATCATTATACACTGATATGAGTTACTGCAGTTAGGTGTTCTGCAACAAACTAGGCTTGATTCATGAATAGCTGTATAAACCTTTAACTTTTCTATCAGTACCTGTTTATTCCTTCTTAATTTTCTTTGAAATGTACAGAGATCATATTTCAGAAACAAACTTTTAATTCTGTAATTCTAATAAAGAAGTTAACCTAGCCTTTGTGGTAATTCTGGTCTTATATTCATACTTGGAACCATTTTGTGGTTTTTCAACCAACAAATATTTCACCTGGTCTTTTCTGCAGTATAAACTTACATTTCACAGACCTGAAAGAGGGGGTGGGAAAAGAAGCAGACTATGTGTAAGATTTCCAAAGGGGTCCACACATCCATTTTAAAAAATGTTAAGTGTCTGGAAATGAAAAAGTGAAAATTTATACAGATAGACTTTTTCATTCTTTGTTATGCATGTTGGTTAATCAACAGCCATTCACATCTTATTCTTTTACTATTTCAAATGAAAAGATACATTTTATAACACTGTGTTTGCAATAGAACTTCCTTATACGATAACCCAAGAAATAGTAGTATTTTGTTGAAATTATATGCTGCTGTCAGCTTTTTGCCTTTCAAAAATTAGAGTCCTTTTTAGATGACACAAATGCATTGATTGTACTTATCCAGTCAAAATTTTGGTCCAGAAATCTGAAGTGGGATATAATAGTATATTTTACTTCGCAGGTTCTACCTCAGATCATATTCATTGGTTAAAGATCAGGCTAATATTATAGGGTTCATCTGGGAGTTCTTTAGAGCAGAAAAATACTTTAATATTAAACTGTGATGTTTTTAAAGAAGGTTTTTGTGTGGTGGAATTTTACGGGAGTTCTCCCTTAATATACAGTACTTTATTCTGGAGGTATTTTCCCACAATCCCTATGATGACTGTTTTATCTTCACTATGCTTTGGGTCAGTGAGTCCAAAGACCTATTATGATCAGATTGGGCTATTCCCTGCAGTTTCAGAGTTGTTACCAAGACCAGCAGTTCTCTGTCAATTAGTTGAATTTTGGGTTTGTCCTTGTTAAAGTTTAAAATCCAGATTAAATTTGAACTTACAATATTCAGCTTTCTGAGGTGTTAGTGAGTTGGGGGAGATGAATCCAAGTTTACTGCTTTCCACTACTTGTAGTGAAGCTTTGGCTCCTTGAATGCTGTTTATTGTTCTGGAGTATATTGAGATTTTTTTGCCCCGTGCAAAGCCTTTGCAGCTGCTGACTCTTCATTTTCATAAGAATAAAATGTTGAGTCATGAGGATTTATGAAACAAACAATGATGATTAACACACATCACAGCTACACAAAAGTCAGAAATTGTGTGAGGTCTGTCTGGTGTGTGTACTATTGTGCCTTTGCATTCAGCCTTTTAGCGGCTTGAGGGATATCAAATCGACTAAAACTGTGGATTTAAAGACAGAAAATGGGTATACAGTGAGAAGCATTGAATTCACTGAGTAATGCATGTGCTGTATTGACAGCAATCTGTCACTCTCAGTGTTAGCTTGAGGCTGGGTAAACAGTACCAGTAATGCTGTGTGGATTTAGAGATTGAAAATTTTACTTCAGTCAAACACTGAATTCAACCTGGAAATGTGTGCTTCTCTGTTGGCATTGTTTCAAGGCTTGAGGCTTGCAGAGCTATGGTCTTCAGAGATCTGTGGAAAGCAGCAGCAAATGGATTTAGAGCAGTGATTCTCAACCTTTTGCGGGATGAGGCATGCTTGGCGGCATATTGCGACCCTTCAAGACACACCCTCCCCCAAGCTGAATCCAGCCATCTCCCCAAATCTCTGTGGTACAGTTACCACTGTGTGGTGACACAGTGGTTGAGAACTGCTGATTTAGAGGACCACATCCCCAGCTGACATAAATTTGGAGAACTAGCAGAAGACCTGACACAGAGATTACAGTAATGAATCCAATAATAACATTTCTCACGCAGGTTGGGCTGATCAGTACAGAGGGATTTGGCTGGTTGTCTTTTAGAGGGACAAATTAAAAACTAGAATCTCTGTAACCAAATGAAGCTTCATCTTCCTGGTATGACTCTCAGGGCTCAGGCTTACTTCCCCCCAATTCCTTTGAAATTTAAAACCTAGATCAGTGATGGCAAACCTTTTAGAGACCGTGTGCCCAAACTGCAACCCAAAACCCACTTATTTATCACAAAGTGCCAATACTGAGGTTTTAGTTTAGAAAAAACAACTTATACATTAACATCTTTTGTCTTAAAAGAAAAACACAGTAACGGAGCTTTCAATGATACAAACAACTTTTTATTGAAAGGCAAAA
>ML685798.1:8796123-8844160 GCA_007922175.1 Pelusios castaneus
CGAAGTGGAGCCGGCCCCCCAGCTCAGTCCAGGGGTTCGGGTGGCGGCAGAAGTTGGATTCTCCAGCTGGTTCGGGTCTCAGCAGGAGACCTCGCATCATTACAGGTCCGCCCCTGGGCGTGCGTGCCACCAGAGAGGGCGCCGAGTGCCACCTCTGGCACACATGCCATAGGTTCGCCACCACTGGCCTAGATCTTCAATGGAAAAGGAATAGTAGATTTTTAAGATACACTTAATACATATCATTCTCTGAAAGCCAAACACTCCCGGGCAATTCACAGCTTTCATGCTGTCCTTTTGTGTCTTCCTTACTAAAAGATCGATGCAAAGTCCAGAGAAATTAGTGGAAGACTTCCGACCGGTGTCAACAGGCATTGATCAAACTTCAGTAACCAGATTCAGAGAATGTGAATAACTTGATGCAAATGAGCAGTTTTATTGAAGTCTGTGGAACTACTCATATTCTTATGTACTTTGTTGATGTCGTTATACAGACATCAGTTCATTTTCTGACTGTTGGAAAAACAACAAATGTATTTTGTTTTTTAATATTAGAATTACATAACTCCGTTAAACACAACTCTCCTCAAATCTAGTCTTGGGTATATAAGAGGGAATAAAGTCCTCTTACATGGTCTACCCAGACTTAGGGCAGATGGGTGGGGAGTTGACTTGAAGGGTCCACCTCCTTTCCTAGTAATCAGTGTGACTTGAAGCACTGTTGGGAGATGTTAAATTACTGCTGACATAAGCTGGCAGCAGGTACTACCTGCCCCCAATCCACAGCAAGAAGGAAGTGGAAGAATTGTGATTCAGACAGTAGGTATTTGAGTCAAAGTGAGTTTCTGGGCTGCTCTTGGGATGGACAATCATATGAACTACTCTTTGCTCAGGACTTTTTCATAAAGACACAATCTAGCCTTTTTAAAGAGATCTCAACTATAAGTAGCTTCTGCTGAGTCTCTTAATTATGTGGAAGAGTATCAGCCAGACATTCATTGTGACCATGAACTAGTATTTGGAATTACTGCATACATTTTAGAGCATCTGTTGCAAACCATGATTACAAGTCATCATGTGACCTGCAGGAAGCCATATATAAGGCTCTCCGTTTCATTGGTTGTATGAAGGAGAATGCACAGATGCTAAATTATTTTGCTCAAGTGCCACCCAATACAAATCAACAAAAATCCTCCAGCACAACCCTCTCAGACACAGATCAACACAATCACCCACACAATACCAAAATCAGCTTGCACAATAACCCCAAACACTTCCAACCCTTCCCTGCAGCACACACTTCTCATTGGCTACTTGCACAAATCAATCTGAATCGGCCAGCAAAATATAACCTGCACACAACTCAATACAAACATCCATACAATAAGCCCAAACATTACTCTGAAGCGAAAATGTCTGGCAAATCAATGTGAAGGGATGGAAACAGCTACAAGCACTGTTGAGGACTCTGTATATCATCAGGTTAAATCAGAACTGGGATTCAGTCTGTTACCAATTTTTTAAAAAAACAAACACAAGACTTTATGAATTACACTTGTGTAACAGCATGGGTGTTCATATCTTAGTTACTTACATAAATCTGTAAATATATTTCATTATTACCATCATAGATTAATTTATTTCACTGCTTAATAAGACATCAATATCATACTGTTGATCAGCATTCATCAATTCATAGTGTTTAAGGTCAGAAGGGACCATCAGATTATCTAATTCGATCTCCTATATGCTAAAGAACCTAAAATTTCACTCACTGAGCCCAATTACTAATGCTTGGATAAAGCTTTCAGAAAAACATTCAGTTCCCTTCTCTTGGTAGTTGCCCTCATTGATTATCACCCTCACTATTAAAAAAAAGAGTACTTTATTTCTAAATTAAATTTCAGATTCCACTCATTGGTTCTTGTTATGTCTTTCCCCACTAAATTAAAGAACCATTTAATACCCCGTATTTTTCCCCTGTGAAGGTATTTATACACTGCAATCAAGTCACCATTCAATCTTTTTTTTCTTTGGATAAGTAAACAGAATGAGCGATATGTCTCTCAGTGTAATGCTTTTTCTCCAGCCGTCAGATGAGTCTTGTGGGTCTTTTCTGCATCCTCTCCAATTTTTCAACATCCTTTTTTCAGATAGATAAATGTATTAGTCTTTAAAAGTGTCAGAGGGCTCCTTGTTTCTTTTTAAAAGGTTGACACTAGAAGTGTGTGCATTCTTCTAATATCAGTCTCACTAATGCTAGATTGAGAGGCAAAATCAACTCCTACCACTACATTTCTGTGTATACCTACAAGGATCACGATAGCCTTCTTTGCCACAGCATTGCCCACTTTGGCCTCTAAATTCTTCTCAGAGTCACTGGTTTCCAGAATACAGTCCATTATCCATAAGTATGGATTGCATTCCTTGTTCCCAGTCTATAACTTTGCCCTTGGCTGTACCAAAACATTTTGTTTGAGTGGACCCAGGAGTGATTTTATATTTATTTTCAGATTGTTGCTGAAAATGTTAACTTGTGTTGGACCTGACATTAATTCCTATGGAACCCCACTAGAAAGAATGATGCCTACATTTTGAGTTCTGTCATCTTGCTAGTTCTTAATCTGTTTAATTGATATTTTATAGTATTAGTATCAAGAAGTAGTACATCAAATGCCTTACAAATATCTAAATACATTACATTTATGCAGTTACCTTTACTACGCAAACTTGTAATCTCAAAGAATGAAGTCAGATTTATTTGACAAGACGTATTTTCTGCATAAACACTTTGGCTGACATTAACTATAGTCCAAATTATTTAATTAATTAAATTAAATTAATTCATTAAATCCTATATTAACTTTTCCATTATTTTGCCCAGAATTGATATCAGGTCTAAGTTATCAAGATGTCACAGCTCTTGTCTGCTTTCCTTGTCAAATACCCACCAAACTGCATCAGAGAAACTCCATTTCTGGATTCTGAGGTATTTTACATTTCCATGGGTTTTAGAAGATTGCAGTACTGTTTAATCCCTTATCCTGTCTGACACATTTCCTGAGCATAGGCTTTCAATCTGCTACCCCTTTTTGGAAATGAAGGTGCTAATTTCACCTGCCTCAGACTGACTACAGTGCTGACTACCCCAATACCTTATATACATACACAGAATGCCACTGAAGATGTGAACCTTCTGGGTTACAATTTGACTCTCTTATGGGCAGTGCTTCATTTATGCCTGGGCTGAGTCCTGGCACTTTTTGGTTTGACAATTAATAGCACCAGCACCTCTGTGTTTGCTGCATCAGTCATGAATGTTTAAAAAAAAATTGCTTGAGCCCCAACATCCTGGCTGGGATGATGTAATTGGGGTTGGTTTTGCTTTGAACACGAGGTTGGGCTAGATGGCCTCTTGAGGTTCCTTCCATACCTAATCTTCTACGATCTCCTTCATAACAAAGTAAGTAATGCTTAGGGGTAAAGTGGTAGCTGTGACATATTACACGCAGACACTTTTTATGGGGTCCAACACCTTTGTTCCATTTTTTCTGATTTAGAATGATTTAGCAAACACATGTTAAATGCAATGCCACTTACCAGCTCACCCTTCCTTTCAGAGTCCTTAGGGCTCCAGTTGTGCTCAGGAAGGCAGGTTTCCTTCTGGCTCATCACGCTCCTACATGCAGTTCTTATCAGCTTGATGTGGTAAAAATAGCAAGATAGAGCAGCTTTTACCCTTTATAACCTATTAGAGTTTCCTCTGGTCACTTCAACAGGCTGATCAGGAGACGTCTAGCAGGTGACAAACCAGTTCTCTGAATTGGGAGCCAGTCAATTACTCTGAGCTATTCCATTCCAAATGGAGAGCATTTTAAGTCAAATGACCCTCTCTTTGTTATCTCTTTCTACTAGTTTTTGGAATTTCCATCCACAATAGAGGAAAAAGACAATATAGAACTCATATTGGCTCTACATGCAAAATTGAATTTCCACTTGGCATGAAATGGGTTCATAATGTCCCACAGAAATAATAAATTGTATAGATAGTCCCCAAATTATCATATTGGATCATCTCATTTGCCCTTTTTGAATATTAGCTAGGCATTAGAACTCTTCTGTTCTTCAGGACTTTCCCTGGTATTAGAAGATTTATTAACAGTGAACATATGTGGGCCAGATATCTCCTCATTCAGCTCCTTAGAGATGCTTATGTGCAAGCTAATTGGCTCTGAAGATTTCAAAATGTTTATTCCTAGCAGATGACGTTTAACATTCCTTAGATAATAGCGTAATGCAAATAATCCATCATCCTCAAGTGATACCATCACATCATCCTACTTCCTCCCAAATACTGAACATAACTATATTTATTATTATTTTATATTATTCTGTTATTTGTTCATTTATTTTGAAGTTTCCCACCTCCATCTAGTAATGAGCCTACACTTAGTGTTTCCTTTGTTCTCAGTAGACTTAAATTTTTATTGTCATTAGCCCTGCCAATGATGAAATTTCTCATCATATCTTTGGCTTTCATTATCAATTTTCTACACCTCATACCATATTGATTACTATCTATTTTCTGCCTTTTTTCCTTTTGCTGTATATTGCTTTTCCATTTCTAAATTCCTGCCTTCACTTTTCTGTGATAATAGTATGGAATTTTAACCAAAATTGTCCTCTTTTTTAACAGCCATCTAATAAACTCTTGTTGAAGAACTCCTGTGTTCAAATTTATTAAGGAGTGATAGATGAGATGCAAATATTCTTAATTCACTGTTTCCTCTTTGTTGCTGGTAATCTTTGCTGTTTTTATTGTTCATTAGTTACCATTGCCTTCATAAGTTCAGTTCAGTTCACTTCTCTTCCTCAAAAGATAACACTTTGAAGTTTGAGTAGAAATTAAGAGGTCCTTCATCCTACTTTGGTCTCATGCTTATTGTCTGTGTTTTCCCTATACTGTTTATTCCCATTTTATAAGAATGTTCTCACATATCCTGGTTTAGCTTTGAATTCCTATTTCATCTACTTGGTGAATGCCCATGTGGCATATCTATAAATTTTATGAATTAGACATTCATACTACATTTACATTGTACTATGTGGGCCCAAGATATGAATTGGCATAATGCCATTGAAAGCATTTAGCATGCAGTCTGCATTGTGTATTTGAAGACAGCAGTGCTCTTATATACCTAGAGTCTCACTAATTGCATGGCTCTTTCTAAGTAATGGCAGAGTATTTACATGAAGTTTTTATTACATGATTAAGTTGTCAGGCATTACCTTGTACTGTAAGTTGGGTTTCACATAACATTTTCCTGAATAATTAAAATCATTACCAAACATATATTAGGAAATTAAAACAAAAAATTGTGTGTGGGTTTTTTTTTAATCTAGTTCTAGATATCCAACACATACACAAAATAATACTTAGCATGTATACAGATTAAACACATCTGAAAAGAACACTACATTATAATCTACAAAAGTCACGTAAGTAGGGAGTTCCAAACTTTCCCAAGAGTAAAAATATCTAAAAATACACCTCCACCCAAATCTCTCCTTATTCTTTTCCAGCTGTCTTAGATCAATGATGAAAATTAAACTGGTGACAGGCCTCTACAGAAAACAGGTAACACTTTCCTTTCCCAAAACAATGGACCATCAACTATTCCATCCAGGGCTCATTCACCTACTCATCCACCAATGTGATTTATGCCATCATGTGCCAGAAATGCCCCTCTGCCTTATACGTTGGACAAACAGGACAGTCTCTGTGCAAAAGAATAAATGGACACAAATCTGATATCAGAAATAACATTAAAAAAACAATAGGGGAACACTTCAATCTCCCTGCTCACTCTCTTGACGATATGTTAATTGCTGTACTTAAGAAAATTGATTACAAATCAAAGCTTCAAAGAAAAACAGCAGACTTGGAATTCATATGCAGATTTGACACCATTGCCTAGGGTTAAATAGAGACTTCAGCTGGCTTTCTTATTAAAACAGCTGATTTTTGCCTTCTTTTTACCTTCCCTCCCTCTAATATGCTGTTCAACACTGTTTGAATATAAACAACTACTTTGGTTTGCTGTAACTGTCTGACTTGATCCTATGACTTACTCTTCCCTGTATTTATTTTCTTACCATTCTATTCCTTAAGTTCTCCTTCTTCAAGCATCTGACAAAGTGAGATTTTCTCCCAAGAAACTCATGCAATGGTTAAATGTGTTAGTCTTTAAAAATGGTACAAGAATCCTAGATTGACACAGCTACCCCTTTGGAACTTGAAGACAGAGGAGTGACCTAATATGTCTTTAAGTATGTTAAAGGCTATTATAAAGAGGACAGTGATCAATTGTTCTCCACATCCACTGAAGGTAGAAAAAGAAATAATGGGAGCAAGGAAAAGTTAACCAAAAGGTTGATCCTGGACTGAACCCCTGGACTGAAGCCCTGGACTGAAAATGTGACCAACTTTTTGCACTTTCCAGAAACCACATGGCATAGTCCCATAGTAAGCATGAGAATTTGAACAACTGGAAAACTCACCATCCAAATGGATGTTAAAACTTTGGTAACTCCAAGAGTAAGCTTGAAAGAATTTTAGTTAAAGATCTACTATGATCTTCAACAGTATGACTGGGATGGCTCATTATTCCAAAACTTCTTATTTTGCCGTTAAAAAGATCTCTTGGAATGTACAAGGAATCTACCTAATTAGTGAAAATCACTTACCTGGCTGTCTCAGATAATCTAAAACAAACAGTTGAATTAATTATTATTATTACTATTGTTATTATTACTATTATTATTATTATTAGCTTGTGTTATCAGTCTCTAGGATTTGCTGCTTTGTTAACATGCAGGGAGCTGCCTCACTGCCATATGAAATTTAGTTAAAAGCTTTTTGAAACAAATTTTCTTTGTTCTATATCATGACACTCAGAGACTATAGCTTTGATGAACAAACAAACATGAAACATAGCTAGAATGTTCTCTGTAATGTCACACTGTACATTTCAATTAAGGCTGTGCAAGTATTTTCAATATCTATATCCTCAGCTACTCACATATATACTTGTCATATCGTAAAGTTGTCTTTAGCATCAGATACTCAGTATTTTTTAAGTCAACTTCATAACACCTCCTTTTAGGTCAACTTAACGCTTAAGTTAACCTTATTAAATTGACTTAAGCCAGTGTAGACGCAGAGTAGCCCTAAGTTGACCTCCATGGCCTCCAGTCCTTCCTCCCTAACCTCCCTCCCAGAGTTACTGGCACAGGAGGAGCCTGCCCTGGACAACCACAGGGAAGGACTCACCCCTGACCACCCTGCTCCCCAGAACTGGCCAGACCTACTGCTTGGGAGCATGGCAGAGCAGAGGCACCAGGAAGTCTTGGACCTGGTATTACCAGCAGCTGGATGCCTATCTGGGCCAGGAGAGCGGCAGCCTGCCAGCCCACACCACCGACTCTGCTGAGCCCCCTTCCCTTGACAACGACCAGGAGGAGGGCTCGGGGGATGAGACTGTGGTGCTGGAGCAGGGGGAGGCCAGCACCCAGGAAGAGCAGGAGGGCATCTTGCCAGCCCCGGAGCCAGCTGCCAGCCTGGAGCTGATCCCTGCTCCAATGGTGGACACCACCACAGAGGAGGAGGAGGAGCAGGTTCCACCCGCTGAAGAAGACCCAGGCGAGGGGACATCGTGCCAAACACCTGTTGCACCTGCTTGGTGAGTGCTCCCTCCCTCTCTTCCTCCCTCCCTGTGGGCCAGGCTGGGCTCCCTGTGAGACAGGGACTACAGGGTGACATGGCCCAGGGACAGGAAAGGTCATGGGGGGAAGGTGCTCCCACAGGGGCAGACGGGCTGGGGGCTGTGTGGTGGGGACGGGGGGGAACCCAGAAGTGAGTGGTGCCATGGCATATCTGGAGTTCAGGGTGCGGGGACTGTAGGCAGGAGCACCAAGGCCAGACAGCATGCACCCGACACCGGTGGCATGTGGCCTCTGGAGAGACCCCTGAGGCAGGGCTGCCTGCAGCCCACCACCATAGGCACTGCACCCAACCTGGGCAGCACAGCATGTCAGTGTGTACCAAGAGGACCCTGTCCTGAAGGACAGGGAGTGGGAAGCAGGGGGATGGTCAGGGGACAGCAGCTGCTGTGAGGCTGCACACCGCACCAGCTAATGGGAGGGACTCTCTTCTTTGCTTCTCCACAGCAGCCTCTGCACCCTTGAGACGTGGCACTCCTGGTACCACACCAGGCCTGATCACGAGGAGAAGGAGGGTGCATTGCTCACGGGATGAGGTCCTCGAAGATCTGGTCTGCATCAGTGAGCGAACCGAGTCATGCCTGGCAGCGCGGCAGGAGGATGCCCACCAGAGGGTCGAGCAGGGGCTGCAGAGGATCGAGCAGAGGCTGCTCGAGTGCATGCTTGACCTCATGGAGTGGCAAACTCAGTGCCTGGAGTGCCTGGAGGAGCGCCTGTTCTCTCAGGGCCCTGCCCTGTGCCCCAGAGGCAGCCCTCCTCGCCAGCGAGCCAGAACCCGGGGCAGACGTCTGCAAGCCTAGGACCCACCTTCTGGAGGCCACTATCACTGACCCCTCCACACTGACCCTCTTCACTCCCCCCAAACCTCCCAACCCCCGCAGCTCCCAACCCCCATTTCCAGCTCTGAATAAAAACCCTGAACCCTGTTATACAGTGTGTCATGCTTTTTATTGGTGTGGGGATGGGGGAGACGGGTGCGTGGGGAGGGGCAGGCATGGGCGGGTGGTAGAGGTGATGGGGCTTGGTAGCAGGTCCAGCCCACAGTGCTCCTGGCTGTTGAAGTGGGACCTCAGTGCATCCCGGATGAACTGTGCTTGCTGCTGGACCCACTGAGTCCTGGGCAGGGTGTCGTCAGGGTGCTCGTACTGCACAGTGATCCACTTGGCTTCGGCCTCCCAGACATGGGGGACCCTTTCCCCTCGCAGCTTGCAGAGGTTGTGCAGGCAACAGCATGTGCTGACAACCTCCATGAGGTTGCTCTTGCCAAGCTGCAGGCGGGTCAGGAGCGCCCTCCAGTGAGTCTTCAGGTGTCCGAAGGCATGTTCGACGATACTGCAGCAGTCCCAGTTGGCATCCCTGTAACCTGTGTATGGCTTCATCAGCCAGAGGAGCAAGGATCAGGACTGGCACCTGCTCATCCCCGATGGTGATGGTGTGGTTGGGGAAGAAGGTGCTTGCCTGCATATGTCTGTACAGGGGAGAGTTGCGCAGGATCCATGCATCATGCACTGTCCCCAGCCAGCCCACATAGATGTTCTGGAAGATTCCGTGGTGGTAGACGAGGGCCTGCAGGACCACAGAGTAGTATCCCTTACAGTTGATATAGTCCCTCGTGCGGCATTCTGGGGCTCAGATGGGGATGTGGGTGGCGTCCATAATGCCCCCACAGTTGGGGAAGCCAAGTCCGGTGAGGCTGTCAAGGAGTTCATGAAGGTTGCCTGGGGTGATGAGGCGGGCTGCAGGACCCGGTTGATTGCCCTGCATACCTGCAAAGTGCAGAAGAAGAGGCTGCTGCATGACCTGCTCAGGCTACATTTTGCCAGGCACAATGGGAAGGGGATGGGCTCACTATCTCTTTTGAAGGGGGCCGGGGGAGGGGAGAGTTTCTGTGCTGTCATGCTGACACACTTCCAACAGTGCACCCCTCCACCCCCCCCCCAAGTCGACTTAAGAGTCTAGTGTAGGCTCTCTAAGTCGACTTGATAAAGTCTGCCTTAAGTTACCTTAAGAGTCTAGGGTAGACTCTCTAAGTTGACTTAATAAGGTCGACTTAAAGTCGACTTATTTAAGTTGACCTAAATCCCTAAGTGTAGACATAGCCTAAGACTCTCCGAAATTTTTGTAAGAGACTTAGAACACTTTATTCCACAGAAATCAACTGGAGTTGAAGGTATGCAGATGTCTACAGACTCCAAGCACTTTGAGTCATCACATCCTTACCAAAGGAAGGACAGAATCATACAGAAAAGAAATTGAAAAGGCAAATAAATGAACTTTTTCAAAATTAATACAAGGATGAAATGAGGTTTAATTTCAGTTTTGGGTGGAAGTTCATGTCTGTTTTCATTTTATTTGACCTCATTCACTCACCCCAAATCTCTAGTAATAAATGTGGGGTGGGGAGGTTGTTATAAGGGGAGGACAATTGGATAATTGGGAGAAATGAAAGGATAAAGACAATTTCTGCTGGTAATATTGAATGTCTCCTGGTAAGGAATGTGCTGGCTTTTTCTATAGTGCATGAGACAGAAATTCTTCAATTAAAAAAAACATTTAATTAGTTTCTTCTCTTTCTAAAGACGATGGCTTCTTCCTTTGAATGACTGAATGAAATATATGTTAGAAAGAAATTAATGTTTAACTGCTCCTGCCGTGATATGGGTTGTATGAAAAACTATAGCAAAACATAGCTCTGCGTGAGCCGCCCATACAATAGTACCAAGTGTTGATCAGAAGAATCAGAGTAGGTCTGGGCTTAAAGATAAGTACGTGCATAAATATTTTGTTGAGTCAGGGTTCAATTACAGAAAAAAAAAGAAATGCTCCACAACTATCTGTTGAATCATATATTGGCAGAATAAGATGTGCTCAACTAGATCTACTCAACTCTTCTCAGGATCAAGCATTTAAGAATCATAGATATGCAGTCTATAAAAAGTCTTACTGTAAATTGTATAAGATACGAGTATAGACAGACCAATTGTTCATTGTAGTGAACAGTATACAGTAGTACAACTTTTTTATTCACCACTTATCCTTGAACAAGATTTGCTTGTTATGAGGGTGTTGATTTGTAAAAAAAATTAAAACGTGGTGTGCACATATTTCAACTATATGAGTGGTTCATGTACTGTTCACTTCAGCTTTGTCTTTGACTATATTATTCCTTATTAAATATGAGGTGTATAGTCACCTAAATCATATGGCATAGCTTCTACTGCCTGACTGGTTGATGGAAACTTGAAAAACAGAAGGTGAGCACTTGGAACAAATATATCAATGATAATATATTTGAAACAAATAATAGAATACTGAATATCTTTTACATATGCATTTGTGCAACCATCTCCCATTATCTCTTTGACTAAATAGCTATCCCCATGAATGTCTGCATTAAATTGAGTAAAAAGGGAGAAATGAAAGGCAAATCTGAATTCTCAAAGTTATCCCACTATTCTTCTGACAACAAAATTGAGACAATGTTGGGATTAACCTAGGTCATCATTATGTATACCAGGGGTCAGCAACATTTGCCGGCTCCCATGCCAGCCCCGCCCACCGCACTCTCAGAAGGAGCTGGAGGCAGAGCCAAAAGGGGTGGAGCCAGGGACTCCAGGGGGTGGGGGGACAGCTGGGGTCCCTTGGAGGGGGGTGGCTGGGGTTCCTGGGCACAGGGCTACCAGCTGAGCCCCAGGGCGCGCCGGCCCCCAAGCCCCAAGCCATGCTGGCCCCCGAGCCAGCCCCCAAGCCCCAAGCCATGCCAGCCCCCGAGCCGGCCTCCGAGCCCTGGGCTGTGCTGGGGAGTCTGGGGGTGGGGCCAGTGGGGGGAGCCTGAGCAGCCCGCATGCCAAGTTTGGCATGCATGCCAGGGCTTGCCGACCCCTGATGTATACTTAACAGTGCTCACAGCTCAATTTCACAATAAGTAGAAACAGTAGCTGGTGCCAGTTGCTTCAAATGGAGTACACAGAACAGGGCAATTATCAAGTGATCCATCCTCTGTTGTCCAGTCCCAGCTCCTAGCACAGGTTTATGGACACTCACAGCATGAAGTGCATCTCTGACCATCTTGGCCAATAGTCAATGGTGACCCTATCCTCCATGAACTTATCTAATTATTTTGTGAACCCAGTTATCATTTTGTTTTTTACAGTATCCCTTGGCAATGAGGTCCAGAGATTGACTATGGCTATGTCTACACTTGCACTTTTAAGTCGACTTTAATTAAATATTAACTTAGTTAAAGTCGACTTAGTGTGTCTACACTTAAAATTAAAGTCGACCTAAAGGGGAACTTACAAAATCGACCTAGTGCGTCCACACTGGATGACTTTGTGGGACTAGGGGGACTTTGGGCAGGTCCATGGTGGCAGGGGGGCACCCCCTGTGTGCAATGGGGCAAAGGTGGACAGGGACAGGGACAGGGACCCTGGCAGGACAGAGCCCTGTGTGTGATGCTGTCTGGATTTAGGGAAGCATTTATGATATTATTTTCAATGGATATCTCATAAATGCTATAATCCGTAGGAACTATGTCATGTTTGGTATCAATAGAAAGATAGTAATTTGCTGGGAAATGATTATGTCTAGGAATTCTATTTCGATTAGAAGTTAAGAATTTGATGTTATATCCATACTTTAACTTGTGTCATTCTGGAGAAATTAGATGGGAGGGTGTGAACAACCATTGTCTCCTTAATGTTTAGGAATTTTCCAGGTAGAATGGTCCCAGGGAGTATCCCTGATGAGCCACTGAGGACATAAAGAATACAACCATTGTATCCTTAATGGCTCATCAGGATACTCTCTGGGACCATTATCCCTGGAAAATTCCTAAACATTAAGGAGACAATGGTTGTTCACACCCTCCCGTCTAAGACATTTGTCCAGATTGACACAAGTGAAAGTATGGATATAACATCAAATTCTTAACTTCTAATCAAAATAGAATTCCTAGACATAAACTATATAATCATTCCCAGCAAATTACTACCTTTCTATTGATACCAAACATGACATAGTTCCTATGGATTATAGCATTTATGAGATATCCATAGAAAATAATATCATAAATGCTTCCCTAAATCCAGACAGTGTCACACTGTGCCCACATGCCCTGCCCTTTGGGGGGCATGCCAGGCTCCTCCTGTGCCCCCCCCGGCAGGGAGGGCATTGGTGTAGTCCTGGGGTAGCCCTAAGTCGACTTAGGGCTACCCCAGGGCTACACTGGCTTAATTTGACTTTAGAAAGTTGAATTAAGCCTTAGGTCGATTAGAAAGATGGTTTAATAAAGTCGACTTAATTTTCATCAAGTCGACGTTATTTTCCTTAAGTCGACTTAAGCAAGCTGCTTAAGTCGACTTAAGCAAAGTGTAGTGTAGATGCAGGGCACATTAAGTCGACTTAAGCCAAGCTTAAGTCAACTTAATTTACCAGTGTAGACGCAGCCTATGTGTTTTGTAAAGAAGTACTTCTCTATGTTAATTTTAAATCTGCTGCCTATTAATTTTATTGGGTATCCCCTGATTCCATCTTATAGGGAAATGGTTTCAGATGCTGAATCATTGTTGTTTCCATTTTTTTTCCAATTCTAATGTATTTTTTTTTTAAATGGGGTAACCAGAACTGAATGCACTGTTGAAGGTGTGGGCATACTATGGATTTCTAGAGTGGCATTATGGTATTTTCTGTCTTATTATCTATCCCTTTTTTCATGGTTCCTAATGTTTGTTCGCTTCTGTGACTGCCACTGTACATTAAGCAGAAGTATTCAAAGAGCTATCTTAGATGACAGCTCTATGTCTTTCTTGAGTGGTAGCAGCTAATTTAAACCTCATCATTTTGTATGTATAGTTGGACTTACATTTTCCAAATGCATTACTTTACATTTATCAACAATGAATTTCATCTGCATTTTGTTTCACAGTCACAAGTGAGACTCCTTCTCTGTTTGCACTTTAGTATCTTGAGTAATTTTGTATCTGCTGCAAACTTTGCAACCTCACTGTTTATCCCTTTCCCCAGATCATTTATGAATACATTGAACAGAACTGGTCCAAATACAGATTCTTGGAGTATACTGCTATTTAACACTCTTCTATTTAAAAATTGACTATTGCTACCCTTTTTCCCCCTATTTTTAACAGATCCATTAGACTTAGAACCTTTCCTCTTATTCAATGACTGCTTACTTTGCTTAGGAGCCTTTTACAATAGACCTTTCAAAGATTTTCTGAAGGTTCAAGTACACTGTGCTTACCAATCACACTTGTCCAGATGTTTAACACCCTCCAAAAATTTTAATGGATTAGTGACGCATGATTTCCCTTTAAAAAAGCCATTTTGATTCTTCCCCAACATATTGTATTGATCTTGGTCTCTGATAATTATGTTCTTTACTATAGTTTCCTAGTTTTGAAGTTAGATTTACCAGCCGGTAGTTGCCAGGATTGCCTCCTGAGCCTTTTTTGAAAATCAGCCTCATATTAGCTATCCCCTAGTCATCTGGTACAGAGGCGTATTTGAGGGATAGGTTACCAGTTCTGTAGTTTCATCTTTGAAATCCTTCATAGGTCTTGGATGAATACCATCTGCTCTTGGTGTTTATCAATTTGTTCTAAAGACTCCCTATCAAACAGCTCAGTGTGGGAGAGTTCCTCAGTTTGGTCACATAAAAAGACTGGATCTTGAGTGCAAATCTCCTTCGCATTCTCTTCAATGAAGACCAATGCAAAGAATTAATTTAACTTTTCTGCAATGGCCTTGTCTTCTCTGAGCGCTGCTTAGCACCTTCATTGTCTAGTGGCCCACCTGATTATTTGACAAGCTTCTGTTGTACTTAACAATATCCAGAGAGGTAGCCATGTTAGTCCGTGTATAGCAAAAACAACAAGAGTCCTGTGGCACCTTAAAAATTAACAAATTTCTTTGGACATAAGCTTTCATGGGCTCCAACTCACGTCAGATACATAAAGTGGAAACTATGGTTGAGAGGTATATATACACATGCCAGGATGAAGGAAGGCAAATGTTAGCAAAGTCAGTTCAGTTAGGGTACATGAGGCCCATTCACAACAGTTGGTTAGAAGGTGAGAATGTGTGAACAGGGACAATTACTTTTTGTAATGTGTTAACCATTCCAACTCCCTATTCAGACCAGTCTGATTGTCTCAAGTTTGCAAATCAGTTCCAGCTCTGCAGTTTCACACTGAAGTCTGCTTTTGAAGTTTTTCTTTTAGAAGTTTTTGAAGTTTTTCTTTTAGAGTTTGGCAACTTTCAAGTTTGCTACTGAGTGTCCAGGGAGATTGAAGTGTTCTCCATTACAAAAGTAGATGTTCCTGTTCACACATTTTTACCTTCTAATCAACTGATGTGAATGGGCCTCATTTACTCGGAACTGACTTTGCTAACACTTGCCCTCCTTCACCCTGGCATGTGTATATATATATACCTCTTAACCATAGTTTCCACTTCATCTATCTGACAACATGAGTTGGAGCCCATGAAAGCTTATGTCCAAAGAAATTTGTTAGTCTTTAAGGGTGTGTCTACACTAGTAAATTAGGTCGATTTAAGTAGGCTTAAATCAACTTAATTTACTCTGCGTCCACACTGGAGTTTCCTTAAGTCAACTTAAGCTGCTGCTTGAGTCGACTTAAGAAAATTTAAAGTCAACTTAATAAGACCTGTTTTAAGTCGACTTTAATGCTTAAGTCGACTTCTTAAGACTTAGTCAACTTAGGGCAGGGGAAAAAGGAAGCCTCTGCTCCCTTCTCCTCAGGAAGCCGCTAGTGGTTTGCCCAGGGGAGAGCCAGTCCCATGCGGGACGCTCTTTGCAGGACAAGCTGCTAGCGGCTTGTCACCGCTCCCTTCTCCCTGGGACCGCTCATGTCCCAGGGAGAAGAGGCCGCGGGGCTCCCTTCTGGCTGGGACCCCAGTGGTCCCGGGGAGAATATAGTGCAGAGCTCCTTTCTGTGCAGGACCGAGCGGTCCCAGCTAGAAGGGAGCGCAGGGTTCCCTTTTTGCCAGGACTCCAGCGGTCCAAGGCCAGAACAGATCCCTGTGGCTCCATTCTGGCTGGGACCACCCTCCGGCATGTTGGCAATTGCTAACATGGCGCTCCAACTGCTGAGGAACTTCCAGGGCTCCCCAGCAGCTGTAGTGTAGTCCCAGCCAGAAAGGAGCCGCAGGGCTCCATTCTGGCCGGGACTTCTGGGGTCCCGGCAAAAAGGGAACCCCGTGCTCCCTTCTAGCTGGGACCCGTGGGGGGCCTGGGCAGAGGGGAGCCTCCCACTTCCTTTTTGCCGGGACCCGCGGGTCTCCCGGAGAGAAGGGAGCCTCATGGTCCCTTCTGGCTGGGACGCGGGGACTACTTCTCCTCAGGACCGCTAGAAGGGAGCTCCCCAGGACCTCTCAGTGCCAGCTAGAAGAGAGATCTCCTCCCCCTGGACCTAAATAGTCGAGTTAGAGAGTCTAGTGTAGACTCTCTAAGTCCACGTAGGAAGGTCCGGTTTAAGTCGACTTAAGAGTACTGTGTGGACTCTCTAAGTCAACTTAATAAGGTCGACTTAAAGTCGACTTAGTAAAGTCAACTTGGTAAAGTTGACCTAAATTTCTCAGTGTAGACATAGCCTAAGGTGCCAGAGGACTCTCGTTGTTTTTGTTGTACTTAATTTTTTTTCTTTTGCTGTAAGTTTGTGTCTTTTGCTATTGGCTCTTCATATTCCTTTTTGTCCTGCCTAATTATATTTTCATACTTGACCTGCCAGAGCTTATGTTCCTTTCTATTTTTATCAGTAGGATTTTACTTCCCGTTTTCAAAAGGAAGCCTTTGTCTCTGTCCCTTTTCTTTCTTTCTTTCTTTCTTTCTTTCTTTCTTTCTTTCTTTCTATGCGGGGGAATGCCTACATATAATCTGAGCCTCCATTATGGTGTTTCCTCAAAAATTTTCATGCACCTTTCAGTTTTGGGACTGTTCCTTTTAATTTCTGTTTAAAAAGGGGAACTATACAAAAATGAGGAGGCTGGTTAAAGTTAAATATACCTCTGGTGGGTTTCTATGATACTTTATCTTCTTTCTTCTACTTGGATGTTAAATTTGATTACATTATGATTACCGTTACTGAATGCTTCAGCTATATTCACCTCTTGGACCAAATCCCATGTGCCATTTAGGACTAAATCAAGAGTTGCCTCACCCCCTGTGAGTTCCACAAGTAACTTCTCCAAGTAGCAGTCACTATCAGTGTCTAGAAATTTCATCTCTGCATCACATGCTAAGGTGATGTCTCCAGTCAATATGAGGATCATTAAAATCCTCCATTAATATTGGATTTTCTGGTTTTGTACTTCTCGGTAGCTTCTCTAATCTCCCTGATCATTTCACAACCACCATCCTGGTTAGGGGTTGGTATAAATTTCTACTGCTGTACCCTTATTATTCAAGCACTGAATTTCTATCCATAGAGATTCTGTGGTTCTGTTTGATTCATTTAAGATTTTTACTATATTTGATTGCCATGCTGTCTGGAATGGTTCACAAATGAAAGTGCCAACATTGGGGCAGCCTGTCAAAAAGCAGGGCAGACATCCCAAAATGGTTGTATGTTCTGTAATTAGATTTCACCAACTCATTAACAAATGTCAATTCCTGATGCACTACTATAGTTTTATAATGGAATCACAGACAGTGCCCTTGGACACGCTAGTCAATCTTGCCCTGAAGGCAAGCTGGTCTATATGATATATAGTTACTTACACCAAAGATCAAAGTATACAAGCTGCTCCCAGTCCCAAGACACCAGTCACTCATGCCAGGTCAGTATGAAAACTTATATTTGTAGGAAAGTAAATATAGAGCTGGACACTAGGCCTCTGTCTGAGCCACGGTTGTTATGGTAATGGGGTCATGGGTGAGCACACAGGCTTTGCTTCTTGCAATTGGAATTTAGTAAAATATATTATCTTCCCTTTCCCCTCTCCCTTTTTCATAGTATGAGCAGGGAATGTAACTGAAAGAAGCTATTCTTTCTCTCCTGCGTAAGAACCTTGGAAAGAACATACTTATCAACTTTCTCATCCCTCCCCTCCCTTGCTAAATGCTTGGCCATTAATATAATAGGCATTGTTTTAGCAAAAGTAACATGTTGTAAAGTTAAACGCCTGCACACCATTGACTAAATCTCTAAATAGTAAATAGGGGCAGGTATAATTATATGCATTATATAATCATCAATATTCATTATATTATATAATGTAACCATATATGGGTGCATGGAACGTTGTCAATCATGTATGTGTTTCCATGCTGTTTTGGATAAAAGAGTTGTAATGCCCCCTCCTCCTTGCTCACTCGAGATGTCAAGAGGAATGAACAGGCAATAAAGAGTAACACATGACCCAATCCACCTCTGGGACAACCTGTTTGTTTATCTAACACCCAACAATATTCAATACCAATGGCTACAAGAATTCTCTATCTTGCAATAAACTAACTAAAATTTTAGTAACTAGGAAAAACAAATAAGTTATTTACAGGTTAAAGCAAACAAGCCTACAGAAACAAACAAGTTCCAGTCTATGAGTCATAAGATGCCGGAGTTGTAGGAATCTGTTCATTCAATAGGGCTTTCAGGGCTAACCCAGGCCAAGCAGCATGGAGATCTCTTTGTTTATTTTTAGGAATCTTTGCCCCTCAGAGTACAGACAGCACACAAGATTTCTCTTGGTCAACAATTTTTCTCCCCTCCTCTGCAGAATCTGGTATGATAGGTTACATAGGTTACATAGGTAACACCTTCCTGGAGGGAGGGAGGAATGCAGTTAACAGGGCCTATATCCTTTCACCCTACACAATACCTTGTTTGCCTTCAGGGGCAAATTGCATGTCGGAGGATGACTTTTCCTTAATTAATTCTTCTTTTTCTGTTTGTTTTCACAATTACAGAGGTTTATAATGTAAATACCCAATATAATTTTTCACCAGGAGTTAGCACAGGTAAGCAGGACAGGTTTCCAGATGTGCATTTGTAAGTGTTCAGGAAGCCTGTGGCCTTGACACCTATCTGTGGTCATCATAGATTCTATGATTTCTTTCACATATAGTGCCCCTCCCTCATAAGAGTGACCTATTTTGTCACTCCTGTATATTTTGTACTGTGGCATTACCTTGTCCCATTGAGTATGATCATTCCACTGCTTCTGTGATGTCTATTATATTAATATCCTCATTCAATAGCAGGCACTCAAGATCATAGTATTTAGACTTCTTGCATTTGTATACAAGCACTTATAAATTTGTCAATATTTAGTTGACTGCCTTCATGCTCTCTTGCACCCACTGTGTTTCCTTGTTTTAGGAAAATAGCTGCTTTTCAAAATTCCTATGGATTTTTTCTGTTCCCTACTTCCCTCTCCCCCCATACACCTTATCATTTCATTCCTTTTAAAGATATATTTAGAGGCTGTCCTTAGGCCATATTTTCAGTGATAACATTTTAAAATCTTCTTAGGGATGCCAAGCATCTTTCTAGTTCAAGGACCTTCCCTGAGGTACATTTGGAAAATAGAAAAAATAACTATTAAAGAGACCTGAAGATGACAAGAGAGCAAAACTGTTTAATACTACATGACTACTTTTCTTGTCACTCTTGTTCAAGCTTTTAGCCCAAGGGCTACTTACTCAAGACTTTTAGTGTTTAAAAGTATAGCTACAACAAGGTAACAGCATAAGAATATACTAAATGCAAGGGTGAAATATCTGAAATAGTGATAGATCTCAAATGCTCACTGTTTGAAAACTTACAGCTGCTGCATGCAATAGACATTTTCTTCCTGCTATTCAAATCTGGATTAATCTGATATGTTGCCCATGAGATGGCAATTAGCCTATATGGCAGCTGATTGTTTCTGGAGTAGGTTAACTCCATTTTATATCTGGACGGGGAAGGGGGAGGGATGGCGGGCGGAAATCTTACAGAGTTTCTGTCCCATAAGAAATTCTAGAACTTTGACATTTGTTTTCATTTTGATTCTGAATAAAAAGACTTTCAGTATTTTTTCATGGAAGTAAAAGTTCTGAAAGATTTCAGTTCAGAAATAAATATTTAAAAGTTGTATCAACATTTTCAATCAAAACTAAATTCTGACATCCTCAGATTCAAATGTTTCAGTTCAAGTCAGTTTGTCATTAATCTGTGGTCTGCTTGACGTGCCATGGAGCCTCATGGAATTTTAGTTTGGGTTCCTTATGTTCTCAGTCTCTCCTTTGGGTTGAACTCAAGGACTAGATTGTATGTCCCATAATGTATTAGTCACACTGCACTTCATTTTCCCATGGAAAATTTTGATGGTCAGAACAGCACTTGCTATTAATCATTTAAACAAAAAATTCCCAGCCATCACTACTCAGACTGTTATTTGTGTGCTTCAGACTGTGCATGAGATGTCTCACTGACAGCATCAAATACAGCACCTGACATCAGAGCTGGAGGCCCTACTCATGTGCTTATTGTGCCAACTGTTTTAATTCAGCTCTGGACTATAATCCCTGTCTTTCTGTTTCAAAAAAAAAAAAAAAGATGCAAAGGCTGCTACTACTTGTACTGAGAGAATTCTCCTAGTGCTATTAGTAACAGTATTATTTATCTTATGCTCCCTTGGCAGTACTACATGCTCATTCCTACCTGCATATAACCAATATACTAGTTGTAAACCCTAAACCATCAATGGTATAAAGTAAAACTTAACACCGTGAAAACTTTATACAAATCCTGAAGAGAGTATAACTATTAGATTGTATTGTAGAAAAGATGTGGGAGAGTCCTTTCCAAACAAAAAATATCAAAAGAAAGTAGCTCATTTATCCCAAGTAATTTTTCACCTTCAATTTTATTTTATTTTATTTTATTTTATTCCTCAGTATAAGGGCAAAGCACGATCTGGAAGATAAAACAAAAACATTTGATCATAGAAACATAGAACTTTTATTTATTGCAGGTGAATAAGACCCAAGATATTTCTGGTTCATCATGGGCCTGTAATGACAGGATGAGATCTGAAGTCTTCGCAGAATGAGGTCTCCCCTTGGCACACACTGTTTCCTAATGAGAGTGGGGTTATGTACGGTATAGGTAAGGAAGGGCAAGAGGATTCAAGAGTCAAGCCCTAGGGTTAGGTTGAAGGGAGTCTACCACAAGTGATTAGATGTACAGTGTCAGACCTATAATCCAGCTCTGGACCCACTTAAAATGTCTGGTCTGAGAGAGGCTGAAGGGTAGGCATAAGCATCTCCCAGTCTTAAATTAATAAAGTTACAAGATGCTGCTTAAATCCATCTCTGTCTTTCTCTTCATTCACCTGTTTCCACTGCTCAGGATGAGTAATTTTTTCCTACTGGTACCCGGAAGGGTTGTCACTGAAAAGAAGGGGAGCAGTATTAGGTCCCTGGGAAATAGGCCTAATAGTCTAAACAACATTCTTTCTGGAAAAAGTAAACAGATATTAATGAAATATCTATACTCAGAAGGTGATCATGATTACTCCTCCATCTGTAATTTTTGTTTCAAATATCTGGATTTGTTTGTTTGTTTCTGGAATAACCAATAAAGATGTAAGGTGGGTGAGGTAATATCCAACTGGACCAAGTGCTATCCAATAAAACTTTACTGTACCCACCTTGTCTGTCTCATATCCTCGGAGCAACACTGTTACACAACTGCAATAAATGTACATATTCACATGTAAAAGTCTAGTAGTTAAGGTCATTGATAACACTTTCAGTATTAAACTTGATTGTTTTTTTTTCATTTATCTTGTAATAGGCTTATTTTTCTTTTTATTAGCTGTTAAGGTTCTTTAGAGATAGCAGAAAGGAAGACTTATTAAGAGATGTTAGTGTAAGGACAAAGAGGGTAACTGAACAAGGGCCCAGCAATTTTAAAAGAAGCTTGGGTCATGGGATGAAAGCTTCCCTGTTCCATCTCCTCTGCACTTGACCACAATCTGCCCCAATTCATTCACCTCTGCATCATTCTCTACCAGCCCACTTGCCTGGTTGGCCCTCCTTTTCTCTTCCACGCACCCATTTCACCACTTGGTCTCCAGAAGCCGCATCCTTTCACTTCACTTAGACACCCCTCTTCCCCATTGAAAGACACATAAATGACTCTTTGGCTATGGAACAGGGCCTGGATTTATAAAATAATATTTCAGAGCATCCTACAATTACACTATCTTTTTATGATTCACTATTCTAGATCCTGTGTATGGCTAAATAAACACTAGAGTTGTCTCATTTTTTTTTTAAAAACAGTGTTATTAAAATTCTTTAAAGTCCCAATATAAGAAAGAATCCCAGTTTACGAAAGCACTTAAGTATGTGCTTTATATTAAGTACATGCTTAAGCCCCAGTAAAATCAATGAGATTTATGTATGTGCTTTAGGACAAGTTATACACAACTTGAAATCATTCCCTGAACTGGGACCTTAATCTTTGCCAAAATATGATAACATGCAGCAGAGGAATTCTCCATATCTATAATTCACTAGTCTAAAGCATTAACAACAAAAGTCCTCTGGCACCTTAGGCTATGTCAACACTTACAAAAGCTGGTTTGAATTAGTTAATTTGAACTAACTAATTCGAACTAATTTTAGTTAGTTCAAATTAGCTTAATTCAAACTAGCATGGCCCCACTAGAATGTTAGTTCAAACTAACCATGGCCATACGGGGCACTTGCTTAGTCCAAATTAGTCAGTTGCATGAAGGTCAATCTGCTGATTAGTTCGAACTAAGCAGTTAGTTCAAACTAATGTGGCCACATTGACTTAATTCGAACTAACTATTTCGAATTAAAGGTTAGTTCAAACTAAGCAATCAACTTTATTAGTTCAAATTAAGGAAGCCCTTAATTTGAACTAATGAAAGTCTAGTGTGGCCAAGGCTTAAATTAGTTTGAATTAAGCTTCCTTAATTTGAACTAACTTGCAAGTGTAGACATAGCCTTAAAGACTAACAAATTTCTGTGATCATAAGCTTTTGTGGGCTGCATCCCACTTCGTCAGATGCATGATTTTCTTAGAGACAGTTACTATTTTATTTGTAATCATTATGACTCAGACTTTCACATTAAGTATTATTTTTTTTAAAAGTCATTAATTTTTTTAATGATTTTTAAAAGAAGTTAATATCTGGTCTCATGTAGGTTACCTCCATGCTCTGAGGCACCTTTATACATAGCCATTTTTCCCACCTAACTCTTGAATATTTTGATTGAGAGACTAGAAGTGTCATCCAGAAACTACACCACAGGTTATGTATGTTGATGTAGCCCCATTGAAGTCACCAGAGCTATGCTGACATATATGATCTGCAGATCTATATTACTTGTGTTTTCAGAGTCACAGATGACACCATTTGTTTAAAAAAAACAAAAAACAAGACAAACAGAAAATTTTCTGTTTATACTTGTCATGAAGAAACAAGAGTGTAAAGGCTTATGCCTTAACTTTTGTTGAGGCACCTAAGCAGGAGTTTTGGTTTTTACCAGTACTCTCTTGATTTTGAACAGAACTTGAATATGAACTCTACTGTGCACATTAAAATTTTGTCTTCCAACTACAAAATATACAATAAATATGAAGCTTAAAGGAATAAAAGCAATTTGCTATTGTTAATTATTGATTGTCAAGAAATTGCACTTTCTCAATGGAATAATCTAATCTTATTTTAAAGCCACTGTTGTTTCAGAACAGTAAAACAAACATTTAATGTTCCAGTACATCATGTGCATACTGTGACTATTTAAAGAAGCACTTAAAGTGAGTGACTACTAGTTCATAAAGGGGTATTTTGCTCAGTTTTTTTCAGTGTTTTTCAAGTGTTTTAACAGATTTGTATCTAAACTCAGTAAGTGGGAAAAATATTACTTCCTTTCACTAACATTAAACTTAAATTTTTATTTGAACCCTGAAATAGCTGCAGATTATAATACTTCTTAGGACGTTCCCAGAAAAAAATCTAACCAAGATTATCTGTTTCTCTGCTATTCCTAGTTTTCTTTGCAACAGAATCAGAAAACAAGAACTGTTCCCATTTCCAGCATTTTTTAAAAATGTGTTATGTAGCTAAATTATAAATCAAATTTCCAAACAGTATTTTGGAATTTCTTCAGGAATAAGACACTAATGGATATAGTTATGTCTAAACACAAAACCTAGATCTGAATCTAACTATTATCTTTCTTTAAAGATCTCTCTGGATAATGGGATGAACCAGAATTCTAGATCATAAAATCTTCAACCACTAGAAAAAGCTCAGAGCCAGATCTGGATTTTGTGGTCTGAGCCTAAAGGATTTCAAAAATATCTGTATTAAATGACAACCAGTTACATTGAGTATTGCACATGTGAGTCATACACACAGTAGCCCATCATTAAGAACATATTAAGGCAAATACGGACCTACAGCAAAAGGTGATGTAGTGATGTCCCTATTTTTGAATTTATCAGAAATAGATTTTCAAATATCGGAAGGGAAATGAACATATGGCTACTGTCAATAGTCTGATCCAGATCCAAAGAGAACAGTGAAAAGACTCACAAAGACTTAGACAACAATATTCAGGTTAATTCCAGGACAATAGGATGAGTCACTTAGCTCAGTTAAACTGTACCGCCGTTCTCAAACCAAATGCAATGCTTATAGCCAATCCTGTCATATTAACTTAAGATTTATTAACTAGGAAAGGGTCAAGAGAATTATTTCCATGGTTAAAATTAGTAAACAAACATACACAAATAAATTGCAAAATTAGGTTCCAAAAGATGATAGTAGTTACTCTATATACAAAGTCTATATATCTGTTTAGGCTAACCCGAATTAAGCAGTTTGGGGATCCCTTGCTTATGCTTAGGAATACTACCCTCTCCAAATTTCAAGCAGCATAGTAACACAGTTCCTTTTCAAGGCATTTTTATTCCCTTCCCCCAGAGTTCAAGGTGATGGGATGAGTTCACATGCAGGTCCTCTCTTCATGGGTGTGTAGTGAGGGGAGAGGGGCAATCAACAAAGTCTGTGTCCTTTGGTGTTCATTTGGTTTCAATAGTCCGCCTTGTGCACAGGGCTAGTACTTTACACCTTCCACAAATTTGCTGGGCAAAAATCAAAATCTCATTCCAAGCAATTGGACTGGATGGTTAAGGAAAGAAATATTTAAGAATGGGGGTATTTTTGAAAACTGATTATGTGATTTGGTTGCAGCACCAGTCCAATTTTATTACACAATTTCAAATCATATTTGCTCATGTAATATGACTAATGTACCTTGGCATGAATTAGTGTAACAAAGTACTTCAGAAACTGAAGCACTGGGGATATACAGTTTATCCCCCTACCTCCTTTTTTTGCACAGTGAACACAAGTTTATTTTTTATCCTTTCAAAGGATTTCAAGATCAGATATTTGTAACTTGAATTTTTAAATAAATGACTATATAGCTAAGCATTCAAATTCTACCTGCCCTTGTGTGGGTGAATAAACACTGTATTAGCCAGGAGCCATTTTTATGAAAAAAAAAAATTGTGTATATCTCACAGACTGCAGTGAATGGAGGTCTACATTTAAAATTGACTTTGGCCAAAAAAAAAAAAAAAGTTCTATAACTTATCATAAAGCACATAAACTCATTTGCAAATCTCTCCCAGTCTTTTGTTTTCTCTGTACTGATGCACGCACTCTGTGTTACATGATCTTGAAAATTTGATTTCTAGATTTATGGAGAATCTCTTTTCTCAGTCAGATACAGATGTACTTGTTCCAGATGTGGTGTAATGTGCTTAACTTTACGTGAGGGAGTAGTCCAATTGAAGGTAATGTCACTACTCACATGCCTAAAGTTCTTCATCATCCTGGGCCTGTCCACATCACAATTGGGAGTTATGACTGCAGCATGTGTAGATATAACTGAGCTAAGTAACCAGGCTGTATGGTCAGTGGTGTTGGCTAACTATATCTACTTGACATGCTGGGTACTTGCTTGAGCTGCTGTCACCTGTGCTACTATGGCTTCACTGTTATTGTTACTTGAGCTAGCTATGCCAGAACACCAACTCAGAGCAGGCCCAGCCTCTGCCCGAACAACAGATGCATAACCTGCTGACATATTTAATCAACACACCCTACAACACACCTTTTACGATCCATGGAGCCCACACATGCCTGTCATAATACGTGGTACATTTTATCCAGAAAATTAAATGTCCCGACTACAATATGTGTGAAATCAGACAATGACTATGCTCTCAGATGAACTTACACAGATAAAGAATAAAACACCATATCGCCTGTGGTGAATACTTTTCACAAAGCACCCACTCTACAGTTTTGACCTTTCAGAAGGTAACCTGCACATCACTGTCAAAAGATGAATCTGCAAGCTTAAATTTGTAACTTTACTAGACACTGAAAATCTTGGCCTGAATAGAGAGACTGAATTTATAACGTATTACGCTCTATAACGTATTAATAACCTGTCCCTATACTCTGCTCCTTTCTCCCCTTCCACTCTTTCCTCTGTGTGGCTGGCGGGGTATTAATTGGCCACTTCTCAGTGAATGGGCCCTTGAAATGTGTGTTAAATATTTATACTAAACAATGTATTCCACTGGGCATAAGCTTTCGTGAGCTCCAACGCACTTCATCACATTGCAATTTGTTAGTCTTTAAGGTGCCACAGAACTCTCATTGTTTTTGCTGTACATGGACTAACACGGCTACCCCTCTGGAAAATGCATTTGACTGTATTTACTAGTGACACACTGAGTAAATTTCTCAGACTTGAAAAGCTCTGTGTAAGCTTGAAAGCTTGCCTCTCTCCCCAACAGAAGCTGGTCCAATAAAAGATATTACCTCATGCACTTTGTTTCTTTAAGATCATGGGACCAATGTGTCTATCACACCACTTCATACAGAAATAGTCAACATTCATGTTAACTACTTATAAGAAAGAAATCAAATATCATGGATGCCCAAATCACACATATATCAGTAAATGAATTATAATGCTATTTTGCCTTTCATATACCTTCTGCAAAGCAAATGTTTCTTTAATTATGGTTGGCCATATTTTGTAGTTCGCATATTGGCAGAGAGTATGAATATTCAGGGTATGGCTCAATTTTATAAATCAACCCCTAATTAATTGTATATACCTACTTGCCCATCACAGATAGAGTTCGTATAGTTATTTATTGTAATAGAGTGGGGCAACTGGAACCGGGGCTAGAATTAATTTAATTTTCAATACGTTCTCAATTTGACTTCTGACAAATTGCTTGGATATTTGAAAGACTCTTTTGAAGGTAAGCAAATGAAATAAAGTATTAAGATTCTAATGAAAAGTTTTTTTAAAGAAACTGGTGGACAGCTTCACTACTCTCGGGAAAAACCTGTAGGAAGCATTTGTAATATGATCTTTTGTTCTCAGTACAGTCAATTCATGTATGTTTTTCAGATGTTATCTCTAGGCAAATGCAGTTGATCACATGAAGAGATAAAAATTATTTGTCATTTTAATTTGAGAGTTTATAGGATAATTGCTGTCCATATTGGTTGTTTACAGTTATTTTGTGTTAGGTGCTTTAGAAGAAAATGCTGAAAACATAAGTGCATAGAAAATCACACTAAAACTCCTGGTTCCTAGAATAGTGGCATATCTAATCATCTACACATCTGACAAATTGGGATTTTTGCCCATGAACGCTCATGAGATAAATAAATGTGTTAGTCTTTAAAAGTGCCACAAGATTCCTTGTTTGTTTTGCTGAACTAGTCTAACACAGCTACCCCTTTGGAACTTGACTTTGCATTACCACCTATTAGCATAGTATCTGAGTATCTAACGTGTGAAAAAAACATAATATGCTGCTGTTTTAATAGTAAAACTAAAGTCCATACCTGATTATAGGCAACACTGTTAACAGTTGACCCATGTTAATTATACCATTATGATGGAAGTTCAGGAGCCTTTTAAACCTAGGAAATTACACACACACAAAAGCACATTTTAAAAACATTAAGGTTGCAAAGTCAAGCATTGAAGAGTAGAGCTTGATGAATTTTCTACATACTTTTTGAGTGGAAAACTGCATATTTGGCAACACAAGAACATATTCTGTATTCATGCTCATTTTCCCAAGTCATTTTGGCCAAAAACTTAAAGAAATTCTGGAAAAAAAAATAAAATGAAACTTTTTTTTCGGTTCAAAATATCCTCTAATTTGATTAAAAACAATACAACAATTTAAAAAGTGATCAAAATTGAACAAAATGAAATAAAATACCTGAAGGCTTCTCCCTAAAATTGTACAACACAATGAAAGATCACCCCCTTACAACAGTGATAAAAACATTGATTCTGTAAAAGATTGTACATCAAATTATACAGGAATTGGAGTTGATGGTGAAGTGTCTCAACCCAGTAACTTTGGCTGCGTCTACACTGGTAAATTAAGGCGACTTAAGCTTGGCTTAATGAAAATTAAGTCGACTTTATTAAACCACCTTTCTACTCGACCTAAGGCTTAATTCGACTTTTTAAAGTCGACTTAGGGCTACCCCAGGACTACACCAATGCCCTTCCTGCCCGGGGGGGCACAGGGGGAGCCTGGCATGCCCCCCAAAGGGCAGGGCATGTGGGCAGGGTGTGACACTGTCTGGATTTAGGGAGACAACAGAGTCCTGTGGCACTTTTAAAGACTAACAGATTTATTTATCGCATGAGCTTTCGTGGGAGAAAATCCCACTTCGTCAGACGCTTTGAAGATGGGAAACTTACAGAATGGGAGGAAATTAAATGCAGGGGAGTGTATGACATAGGATCAGGTCAGGCTGGAACAGCAAATCAAAATAGGTGCTAGGATTCAAACACTGGGGAACAGCACATAGAGGAGGGTGAGGTCAAATTACCTGTTGAAATGAGAGAAAAATCCATAGTCCCTGTTTAACCCCAAGACAACTGAGTCAAATTTGCATATAAGTTCGAGTTCTGCAGTTTCTCTTTGAAGCTGTGATTTGTTAGTCATCTGTTTCAACACAGCTATTAACAAGTCGTCAAGGGAGTGAGCAGGGAGATTGAAGTGTTCCCCTATTGGTTTTGTAGTGTTGCAATTTCTGATGTCAGATTTGTGTCCATTTATTCTTTGGCGCAGAGACTGTCCTGTTTGTCCAATATATAAGGCAGAGGGGCATTTCTGGCACATGATGGCATAAATCACATTGGTGGATGAGCAGGTGAACGAGCCCTTGATGGAGTAGGTGGCTTGATTAGGTCCTGTGATGGTGTCTTCAGTGTAAATATGAGGGCAAAGTTGGCAGCGTGGTCTGTTGCAGGGATATGTTCCTGCTTTAGTGTTTCTGTTGTATGATCTGTAGTTGCTGGTAAGTATCCTTTTAAGATTAGGGGGCTGTCTGAAAGCAAGGAGAGGTCTGTCTCCCAAGGCTTGAGAGAGAGGGATCATCTTGTAAAATAGGCTGTAGATCTTTGATGATGTGTTGAAGAGGTCTGGCTTGGGGGTTGTAGGTGGTGACCAGTGGCGTTCTGTTGTTGTTTTTCATGGGCTTCTCCTGCAGTAGTTGACTTCTGGGTACCCATCTGGCTCTGTCAATTTGTTTCTTCACTTCTGCGGGTGGGTACTGTAGTTTTAAGAATGCTTGGTAGAGACCCTGAAGGTGTCTGTCTCTGTCTAAAGACAGACTTGAAGAGCCAGGCTCACTTCACGTGCTCCCTGTCTCTCTCCCTTTTTTTCCACATTATGCTAAATTCCTTCAAAGGCCTGAAAATGGCTAAAAGCAGCAAACAGAATAATGGATAGTCCATCCCAGTAACTATTATACCTGGCTGGTTGCTAAAATGTCCCTGTATAATGACAGCAATAGAAAAATGGCTTACCACAAGGGAGCAAACTCTCACTAGCATCTACAAAAATGATTTACTGATCCATCTCAGCACAAGAATTTTTATATCTATGAGTCATTGTCCAAGCCAGGTATCTCACCCAACCTCGAGCTATGTTACCATCCGGTGTCTCTGGGCTCTTAGTCTATTATACCAAAATCCAAATTGCATGACAACTTAGCCATAATCAATTTGGTACTGAACTGTCAGATGGAAGAGAATTACTGCCCTTCTGATATAACTTTATTGGAGTCTCTCTGTAAATAACATATTTAATCAGCCTGCCTTTTGTTTTTCCTTTTTCAACTTCATTCTATATTTTGTTACTTGCATGTGTTACTTCTTCCTACTTTTCATCCAATACCAGAGCATCCCAGGAAACCTTAATACTTATATATATATATAGCTATGAAAGATTTATTACTTTCAGTGGATTTGCAGATAACTTATATCTTCTCTTTATTGTAGATTTATTCTATATCTCAAAGTTTCAGAGTATAAATTTGTTCAGAGTATAAATTCCTCCCTGAGAGGGGATGGATAAGTATGTCTTTTTTTTTTTTTTTTTTCATTCTGTGCAACTATAGCATAGGATATTCCCAGGAGAAATACAAGAAAAGGATGCAATTTGAAGTAATATAAGTGTCTAATCTCTCCAATATATCTTTAAGATTATTACTTTTCTTTTAGATAACGAACAGGGGGGAAGCTGAAAATGTTGTTTTAAAGTTATCACTACTTCAAAGTAAACTCCCATGTTTCTGTACGACAGATTTTTCTTTTACCACGTAAGGTGAAATAGTAGCTATAAACACTTGAAAAATGTTTTTTTTTTCCTATGTGCAGATAAATTTTGTCCCTTGAAACCAGAGACTATTTTATTTCTGCATTCGCCCTGCGTTTCCATGGACTCTTGCTCATTCTGTTTTACATAGCCTTCTAAAGAAGTAGCATTTCTTAAGGCTTTCTTCCTTAAGTGCTCTTTTATTAATTATTATAAATCAAAAACATGTTCACTTACTGCAATTACCATATTCCTTTACTTAATTTTAGCTTCCGGAATTAATTATCCTACTTTTACATGATCTTTGGTCTCAGCGAATGAGTGAATAAGATACATTTCAATTCAACAATCATAAGATCATGAATTTCTATTCAATGTAGCTAAATTTTTACTTACAATGTCATTTAGAGAGATATAAATTAAAGTGTAAATAATGTATTGAAATGGTAGACTTCATTATAATGTTCAGCTTTGGAGAGGTGGTGTGTATAACACACCTTATCAGAAGTTAATAACCTTATCTGGCAATACGGAGAAAACATCCTGTTTATCTTTCTATGATGGAAGTTCTGTAACTAGTCCATATCTGGCATAAAGGCTTGACTTGTTAGTAGCAGCCTTGCAGCTTACTATTTACAAGGAAAATAAACACGGGCTATGTCTACACTTAGAAAGTTAAGAAGACTTTAGTAAATCGTCTTTATTAAGTCAACTTTAAGTCGATCTTATTAAGTCAACATAGAGAGTCTACACTAGATTCTTAAGTCGACTTGGGGGCTTTGGAAGGGTGCATTGTGGGATGTGTGGCAGTGTGGCAGCAGAGATGGTCTCCCCTCCCCAGGCCACGCCTTCAAAAGAGGAAGTGAGCTCAGCCCCTTCCCATTGTGCCTGGCAACTTGGAGCCTGAGCAGGTCATGGATCAGCCTCTTCTCCTGCGCTTTGCCAGGCAGCTGCAAGACATCTGCCAACTAGTGGTAAGGTTTCTTCGGCTGTGGAGCAGGCCTGTCTGCAACCCACCAGCGCGGAAAAGACGACAGCCTGCCCCCCACCTTCCTGCCCCAGTAAGCTGCCGCAGTCACAGCACTGTGCTCCGTGCCTCGTCGCTTCTGGGCACATGAGGCCCGCAGCGACTGGTGGGAGCAGATTGTCCGCACCACCTGGGATGATCACTTGTGGCTGCAGAACTTCAGGATGAGCAAGCGGACCTACACCGAGCTCGTCTGTGAGCTCACCCCGGTTCTTCAGCACATGGACACCCAACTCTGACCTGGCCTGTCAGTAGACAAGCGAGTGGCCATTGCCATGTGAAAGCTGGCAACCCCAGACTTCAACCGCTCTGTGGCCAAGCAATTTGGCATCAGGAAGGCCACTGTGGGGACCACCATCATGCAGGTCTGCAAGGAAATCAACCAGGTCCTGCTAGCCCGCCTTGTCACCCCGGGCAACCTGCACGAACTCCTTGATGGCCTCATCGGACTTGACTTCCCCAACTGTGGGGGCATTGTGGATGCCATCCACATCCCCATCCAAGCCCCAGTACACCGTGCCAGGGATTATGTCAACTGCCAGTGGTGCTACTTGGTGGTCCTGCAGGGCCTAGTTGACCAGCGTGGAATCTTCCAGAACATCTATGTGGGCTGGCTGGGAAAGGTGCACTATGCACGGATCCTGCGCAACTCTGCCCTGTACATTCTCATGCAGGCAGGCAACTTCTTCCCCAACCACACCATCACCATCAGCGAAGAGCAGGTGCCAGTCCTGATCCTTGGGGATGCCATCTACCCCTTGTTCCCCTGGCTGATGAAGCCATACATGGACCACATGGATGCCAGCAGGGACCTCTTCAATCGGAAGCTCATCCGGTGCCGTAGCATCGTCGCGCATGCCTTCGGCCATCTCAAGGCCCACTGGAGGGCCCTCCTGACTCACCTGCAGCTCGATGAGAGCAACCTCCCAGTGGTTGTCAGTGCATGCTGTTGCCTGCACAACTCCCACGTCTGGGATGCCGAGGCCGAGTGGCTTGCTGTGCAGTAGGAGCAGCCCGATTACACCCTGCCCCAGACTCAGCGGGTCCAGCAGCAAGCACAACTCATCCGGGATGTGCTAAGGTCTCTCTTTGACAGCAAAGAGCAATGAGGGGTGGGCTTGTTACCAGGTCATGTCACCTCCACCATCCACCCATGCCTGCCCCCCCTTGCACCTGTCTCCCTAACCCTAACCCTGTCCCCACACCAATAAAAAACATGACACACTGTGTAACAGTGTTCAGGACGTTTATTCAGAGGGGGAAATGGAGGTTGGGAGCTGTCGGGGTTGGGAAGTTTAGGGGGAGTTAAGAGGGATGAGGGGAGGGGCTGGTGCTAGTGGCCTCAAGAAGACGCATCCCAGGGTTGTAGGTGTCCGCCCCGGGTCCTGGCCCACTGGCGAGGAGGGCTGCCTCTGGGGCGCAGGGCGGGGCCCCAAGGGAACGGGCGCTCCTCCAGGTGCTCCAGGGACTGGGCCTGCCACTCCATGAGGTCAAGTATGCACTCGAGCAGCCTCTGCTCGACCCTCCAATGGGCATCCTCCTGCTCCTACTGTGCCGCCAAGTGTGCCTTGGTCCACTCGCTGATGTGGGCCAGGTCTTCGAGGAGCTCGTCCTGTGAGCGACGCACCCTCTTTCTCCTCGTGATCAGGCCTGGTGGGGTACCGGGAGAGCCATGTGTCAAGGGTGCAGGGGCTGCTGGGGAGAAACGAAGAAGAGAGTCCCTCCCATTAGCTGGTGCGGTGTGCAGCCTGACAGCAGCTGCTGTCCCCGACCATCCCCCTGATTCCCACTCCCTGTCCTCTCCTGGGTCTTCTTCAGTGGGGAGAATCTGCTCCTCTCTCTCCTCCTGTGAGGCTGGGTCTGCAGTCAGTGCAGGGATGATCTGGGGCTTGCCCTAGGGCTGGCGAGGTGTCCTCCTGCTTCTGCTGGGCACTGGCCTCCACTTGCTCCAGCACCACAGTCTAATCCCCCGAGCCCTGCTCCTGGTCATCGTCGAGGGACGGGTCTCAGCAGAGTCGATGGTGTGCGCTGGCCAGCTGCCACTCTCCTGGCCCAGACAGGCATCCAGCTGCTGGTAATACTGGCAGCTGGTGGGGGCTGCCCCTGTCCAGAGCATCTCCTCCTGGGCCTTTCGGTAGCCCTGGCAAAGGTCCTTGATCTTGACCCAGAGCTGCTGGGTGTGCTGGGTGTGTCCCTTGGCAGCCAGGGCCCGGGAGATGGAGGCATACACCTCCCAGTTGCCTTGGCTGCCTGGCAACTGAGAGCTGACTTCCTCATCCCCCAAATGGCTATCAGGTTGAGGATTTCCTGGTAGCTTCAGGATGGGGCCCGCCTGCGATGCTGGCTCTGCTCCACGCTGCTCTCAAGCAGCAGGTCTGGCCAGCTCTGAGGAGCAGGGTGGTCAGGGGTGAGTTCTGCCCTGTGGTTGGCCAGGGCAGGCTCTTCCTGTGCCAGGAACTCTGGGAGGGAGGTTAGGGAGGAAGGTCTGGAGGCCACGGAGGTCGACTTAGGGCTACTCTGAGTCTACACTGGCTTAAGTCAACTTAATCAGGTTGACTTAAGCATTAAGTCGACCTAAAAGGAGGTGTTATTAAGTCGACTTAACTTTTCCTTAAGTTGACTTAAGGAACTGCTTAAGTGGACTTAAGGAAAGCCCAGTGTGGACGCAGAGTAGTTTAAGTCGACTGAAGCCTCCTTAAGTTGACTTAATTTGTAAGTGTAGACGCACCAAAGGAGTTTAGTGCTATTAGACTGCTTGTTTGTTTTGCTGAACTAGACTAACACAGCTACTCTTTTGGAATATGTACAAGGTGTTCACGACAGATGGAGACACACTGCTTAAATAAGTAGAGTAAAAATATGCTGGAACCTTGAAGTATATTCCCTGAACTATATACTCCAGATGCCCACGTAGTGCCTCTCAGGTGTTCACTGCTACTTTTAGCAATGTAGTGTCCTCAATTCCTCCCTCCTGCCAAAGCCTGCCCCCACTGCATATAGCTACATACTACAGCAGTACTACTAAGTCTGAGGTTTGGAAACCACAAGTGTCTCTTTCATGTGTCTCCTGTGGCTCTTTGCAGCACATGAAATTAAAATACTGTTATTTAATTATTAACCAGTCTAAGTTATTAACTAATCAAGATGTTTTAGTAGGCTATAACCAACTGTAGTTGATAAAATAATAATATTAAGTTAGTCATTTTGCTGTGTGAATAATATATACATATATGTAATGCCAACCCACACCAGGTATCAGCAGAAGGAATCAAACCTGGGACATGTGAAGCTTAATGAATAAGCTTCTTCTGCATGAGGTAAAAGACAGACCATTCTTAGACAACCTGTAGCATGCTCAGCAATCTCTAGCTGGTGTAGCCACCACTAGAGGAAGACAGTGCCATTCCAAGCAAGCATAGTTTATATAAATATTTACACATTTGTCATTTACTCTGTGTGTGTGTGTGTGTGTGTGTGTGTGTGTGTGTGTGTGTGTGTGTAAATGACACGCTACTGTGGAGTATTGCTACATTATCTTCCAAAATGCAGGAAATTACAGTTGATATTTTACAGTCTGCCCAGATGAGTTGGAGTTTAAATTCATATTATTTCCCCAGAATATCTTTTTTGTTGTTGTTGTTCACTCACAGGGAAACATATGTTATAATTAACAAATACCAGAAGACTCATAATAGTTAATATATCTCAGTCAGAAAAGATAGAGTTTTTATTTTGATTATTCCAAATCTGACATGGGTGTTGGTAGGTTTTTTATTTTAGGCAATACTATCCTCTTTTAACATCCTTCCCAGTACTCCAATCCCCAGGCTTTTCTTCTGAGAGAGTTCCTCTCAATAATTTTATTTATGGATGTAAGCAGGGTCCGAATTGGTTCTCCTCTTCCACAGGGTGGTACAATTTGGGTTCTGGAACATGGGCACATGCTAATCAGGGCTGGCAAACATAGGCAACTTCCCTGAGCAGGAATTAAACCCCGACCATGGCAGGGGGAGCACCAAAGCCTGGCCACTAGAGCAGAAAGGCCTGTTAAGCTCTATTAGCATGGGCATACTCAACCATCTTAGGTGCTCAGCATGATGGTACTGCTTTGCCCAAATGATCCCTTTGGCTGGTGTTGGGTTACAAATCACTTTAGTGTTAAATGCAGGGATAACAAAATGTAGTTCCCCTTATTGTATGAGTAAAGGACAGCAGAACTGTGCTTAGCCTCTTCTGATTGAGAGATCACTATCAGCTGAACAAACTGATTAAAAAAGGGGCTCAGATGCCACAACCCGGTGAAGCATGATAGAGGATGGGACAGATATTTCTGCCTTACACTCTGTTTAAGAGTTCCAGGCCTGCTTTAATCTTCCCATCTCTGTTCTTAGGTAGAGCTAATTCAGATTCCATTAGGACCCTTTTGTTTTGTTACGTGCTCACTAGAGCTGACCTCTACTACTATGTGACAGCCCTCCTGCCCACCTTCTGCCTTGAGGGTCACCTGCTAAGAGCTGACAATAACTAAGAGTTGCAATCACTAAAAATGAGACTCAGAGCTGGGTGGAATCTCAAGAGACCAACCTCCAAAGGTCATAGTGAAAAAACAGGTAGCAACAGATGGCGATGATGTGCAACAGATTGTCTAGTGGAACAACTGACATGGCAGTTTGCGGAGCAATGAGATGCCAGCAGAGAAGCTGGCAGCAGGGCTACATGGCAGGGTGAGCCAGATGTTTTCTTTTCCCCTCACCAACCAGCATGGGAGGTGAAATCTGAAATTGTACCTCTAGACTCAAGGTTGGCCCTGACTAAGGACAATCCTTTCAGTGGAGTGCTGTGAAGGGAGGGGCACATTATCAGAACTTCTTGTTGTTGCATTTAAGAATCTGAAGGAAAAGAAAACTACTTCATGTACTTGGGGGTGGATGTTTTGGCCATGTGAATCCTGCTTGCGGCATTTTCACAAGTTAATAATGTGTTACTTTCCCCCTTTTTATTAAAAAGCTCTTTTCTACACTCACTCTCTGTGTTTGCGGTAGGGGAAGTATTGCCCCTAGAGGTGTCCTAGGGGTGATGTGTAACTGGGTGGAGGCTCGAGCTATTTTTATGGTGTATTGGTGAAAGAAACCCCCACATATAAAACCTAGTCCTTGTTGCTGCCGACACTGTCTGGCAGAAGGCTTATATACTCATCATATCGATGTCACAAGTAGGATGCACACTAGCGCATTTTCCCAAAAATACCATAACTGAAAAGGGAGTTTGCAGATGTGAAGGAAAAAAAAAACCAACCACAAGACAAAAAAAAAAAAAAAAAAAACCATACTGTAAGATAAAAGTAGCACTAGTGATTTTATATATTATTTTAGTGGAACAGTTATGTTTACTGTAAATGAAGATGAAAACAGCTCTTAAGAATCCCTTGAATTTAGTTCGTGGCCTTAACACTGCTTATAACCCTTTAGAAGTCCATTCTCTTAACCTCTTACCAGTAGCAGGAATAAAAGTGAGTCCCAAAATGTCACCAGATTTATCAAGACTGTTTTTCTTGCTACAGCTGTTTCTCATCGATGCTTTATTAGCTGACATTTCTGATAGCAAGTCTGAGTAGGTAGGAGATCAATCCATTTCCTATTGCCAGTAATATTGTTACCTATTTCAAAAGAGAGAAGGACCCCGTTATCATTATTTTAGAAAAGTCTATTTAAAAGCTGGTTGAATTCTTAGGTACAAACGAATAAAACTGATATAGTCTGATTAATTTAGTCCTGTGTGTCTGCACAAACCAATAGTGACTTTGGTAATTAAAATGCAGTTTGTAATCGTCTCCTAAATAACAGTGGGCTTCTTGGGCCAGGTCCTTAGTGGGTATAAATCAGCATAGCCCCTTTTGTTTCAGTAACTCTGGACCAATATACACCAGCTGACAATTTAGTCCTGTGATTCCCAATTTGGGGAGACTTCAGTAATACTGAGGTCATTTAGCCCTCAAAGGCATGTGCTGGCTGGGCACAACAGTGCTGTTCTCCAGTTGGAGCAGAGGACCAATCTCACCCTCGCCCTCCAGCCCCAAGCTGCCCAGGCATCCAACCAGAACAGAGCAGCCTTGGGATGGTGAGGGCCTGGAGCAGCTCACTCATCCTGCCAGTGCCTGTCTCCTTCATTGCCCTCCACCCATGAAGGGCGGAAAGAGGTGGGACATGGGTGAAGCAGTGGCTGCACCAGGGAAAGCTTAGCTTTTTCCTCAGCTAAAAGTAATTCATTAATATTATTATTTATGTAATTTAGTATTATCATTATATGTGTTTATAGGCATTATATGTGTTTATGTCTAGTGAGGGAGTGCAGCGGGGAATTGGGTGGGCATGAGGATTGCTTAATGTTAACAAGTGGGGTTTTCACTCAGAAAGATTGGGAACCACTAATCCAGTCCTTTGTTTTCAAATGTATTTATTTATTTATTTTAATTTTCTATTCTTCTCTCCTCTTTGATTTTCATATTATGGTCTCTCTTCTGTTACTGTCATAGTTTACTTCTTCCTCTTATTGGGCATGTTCTAGAACAGACGATGTCAAAGAAGTCTTTCTAATTGTTCAATGGGCTTTGAATGAGGTCCACTGTCTCTCAGTCTTCCCCTGTACTGTTCTCATTTCCTCATGGTCTGGATCCCACCTTTTCCTTAGTCCCATAATTCCATCCTCATCTGTGTCCTTCACTCATCTCATCTTTCCTTTCTTCTCAATCAATTTTTCAAGTCACTACATCTCTGCCTCCCTCCCCTCTGAATCTCTGTGGGCCACATTCATGCAGGGATTTAGATGGTGCAATGCTAAAGGTTTCATCCTCTAACTTTCAGATACCTAGAAAATAACCGAGATCCACAAAGCCCATGTTAGGTACTTAGGTTCCCTCTACAATACACAGGAAGAGATGGATGCCTAAGTATGCAATCCACAAAAAAACAGAATGCTGAGTGGGAGCTGCCTAAAATAACCAATGGGAGATGGCAATGAGAGGGGTTTGTCCTAAACCCCACCCCTCTGATGAGGCTCGACATTGAAGTCTGGTCCACAGGGAGTCTGAGTGGGCCTCTGTGAACTTTCTCTTAGAGTCAGGTGCCTACATCTTTTTGGGGAGGGGAGCAGAAATGCTGGAGGAGGTGATGGTGGTGGTAGAGGTGCTGCTGCCCCTACCAGCCACGTGATAACTTGTAGTCAAGTGAGATGTGGGATACCCTTATTCAAATCCCCTCCCTCTCAAATGGCAGCAGAGGGAACTGAATTGGGGTCTCCTATATGAGTACTATAACCACTGGGCTAAATTTTATAAGGTGGGTGGTGACACCACTTGGATTTTGAATGTTCCTCAGTTCAGTAGGTGAGTTTAGGGCAGGAAAAATAAATATTTTCTCTGCCTATTGTCCTCTGCTCTGTGGACCACACTGTAGTTCAGATATGTGACTGGTATCCAGATGGTGCCTAAACTGAAACAGTAATGTGCGTGCCCAGCGGCAGAAACTTGGGTGTGTAGAGGACTTCACAGCAAAACTGTAGAGGAGGTGAGTTTGCGTGCCTGCAGGTAGATAAATGTGGGTTTTTAAAATATCAGTTGCACCTAAAAGTAGGGGTTAAGTCCTTTTGTGGCTATGTCTCGATCTCTCTTTTTGCATGGCCTGATCCATTACTGATTTGCACTCTGTGTATCCATTTATGCTGTGCAAAAATGGTGTAAAATGCCACCACTGATATAAATGAATGGGAGGATAGTACAGAGGTTAAGGAACAAGCCCTCTTTTGAAGAGACTGGGGTGGATGCCTGACTTCCTGTGTGAACATGGACAAATCATTTAATCTCCCTGTGTTCCCCATCTGTAAGGTAAAGATAACACTTCTCTATCACAAAGCAGTATTGTGAACATACCGTATGTTCAAGTTTATGAGGCACTCATACTCTGGTAGTGGGGATCAGACAAGTATTATATGTAGATGAAATGGAGACTGAGTTGTCATTGTTTCAAGCAGGTGTAAATATCTGTACAACATTCAAGAGACAGACAAAGAAAACCTCACATTCCTCTTCTCTTGCACATACCCAGAGCTTTTCTACTATTCAGACCCCTTTCTTCCACTCATGAGTGTGAAGTAACCAAGCATAGTGCAATCAGTGCAGGTTAGAACCCAGTCACGGCAAGGGACATTGTGGAACCGGTGCCTATAAATGTATTCTGAATTTGTGAGCAGTCCCTCCTGTATGCTCATTGTACTTTAATTGAATTAGAAGTCAGTTTGCAAAATCATTTTGTGGAGGAAGGCCTTAAGGTATTTTGGAAGTGCTCGTAAAGCATACCTATCATCGGTTCCACTCACATCTGGGTGTCTCTTGTTGGTCACATCTGGGGATTAACTAACTCAGGTCAGATGCCCCTTCCATTTCTCTGCTCTCACTGTAGCCCCCTTCACTCACTGACACACTGCACACTTCCTAGTCATGGCTTGGCCCCCATCAGGTCACTATGACCCCTTCTGGGGTATCAAAGTCTCACAGGATCAGCTATCATCATCTCTTGGCAGTCTTCCAATCCAAAGCCAGGTTCTGTGCCACTTTCACAGTTTCTCATAGGGGAATACAGACCGACCCACCCACCCACTACTCTGGGTTCCAGGCCAGAGACAATATGTCAAGCAACTACAGTGTGCTTCCTCTTATACCCTGTTGCTATTTCCTTGGACTCCTTCCTACATATCTGCTCAATCTTTAGATTCAACTCCTTTACCAGAACCAAGTTCTCTCAACTCAGGCAGTGACTACAGACTTCTACTGCAGCCTGTTTCTGTTCTCACCCTGCTAACTTTATACAAGTTCAGCCTGCCCCTGCCCAGCTGGGCTTCATCATCAATTATCCTTTTAAGCCCTGACTCTCACTCAGGAGCAGCCTATCAGGTTAATTGGACTAACAATCTACTCTGCCTTTTGTGGGGTGGAGACCTCATCACAATATCATTAGAAGTGCCATACTGCCTCTATATTTCCCTAAACAGAAGAGTTGGTCTACTCTTCCTCTATTTACCCACCCCATCTGACCATACTAACCCTGAGAATGTCTTTCTAAACTCCCATTTCACAATCATCACACTATGGCAAACCTAGAGTCCATTCTCCCCATCCTGCAGGATCACTTTCTTCAGAATAATTCATTTCCCTTCCTCAGACAACTGCCCACTCAGGTTGGGAAAAATGAAACTTAAATGCATTATATTTCAAAAGATTCCAGTTAATTTACCTTTCATGTATTTGTTCAAAATTCTTAGTAAGTAGGAGGATACAAGTAATCATACATTATTTTTAACAACTGCAGCATAAGGGAAAAAGTTTTCTGAAGTTCCAGCATCTTCTTTCAAGAATTTTAAAAAACTACCCCCCAATCTCTGTTTTATTGTTTGCAATTTACATTTATCGTGACAGCTGTCCTTTCATGATTTTTCCCCATCATTTTTATTATTCTCATCTATATCTATATATAGACAAGGCTTTTCCCTTTCCCAGCTCATTTCATCCCATCCAGAGCTTAAATTCAACCACAATGCTTATAGTATGTTTGGAGCAGTCGGGTTGGGGACTTCAGAAATGTTCTATGAGAATTTAAGCCCCAATCAGATATTTAAGTATAATCATGATGATCTTTTTAATACATTTACTTTAATTTCCATATCACAAATGTAAGAAGATGACTCCATTACAGGACAGATAACATCCGAATAAACTGTTAGCAGTCTATTTTCTCACCAACTCCGCTTTGTTTCTACAGTCTGAGCAAACTTTGAAATCTTATCTGACAAGCAGCCCTCTAGACCCCAAGGTTTCACTGTCTGTTTCTTCTTTGTAAATGCTGACACTGTAGAGTTCATATTTAGCAAAAGAAGTACTATAGCCACCTAGGAGAGGAAAAAAAATCTTCAGGACATAATCAATCTATAAGCTATTAATCAAACAAGGGGAAGGAAGGCAAAATAGCATATCACTGAATCTGCAGAAAGGCCCAGAGCATAGATTACGTCCTTGTACACCCACAGGTTAATGAAATAAAGTTTTAGAAACTGAGCCCTGTTGCACTGCTTGTCTGAATGTTGATTTATTTATTAATGAAAACATCAATATATTGTACTACTACTGAATTCAGCTTGTCCCACATAATTAAGAAAATAAAAAGAATACCACCTGAGCTGCTGAATTTTAGTAGTAAAGGAGTATTGAAAAAATATAAAGGGATACTTTTTGAAACATTAATTTCAATAAACATTCCCTCCAAATTCTCTTGGTGTGTTACTGCACATTCAACATGTGAAAATATATTTTTATATAAGAGATCACAACAAGAAAATCCTCTGGCTGGCAAGGCACATGGAATAAATCTCAGAAATATGCTAACATGCCAAATCAAAGTAAATATCTCCAGGCAAGAGCTCTTTGTTCTTTAAGCTAAAAGAAGATGAAAAATGATGAATACTAATTTTGAGATGTAGGTCACATTTCTCACTGCAATTGGCTGTATATATAAGATACCATAGTGACTACATGAGTAGCTATTCTTAAATGAAGTAAACAATACACAGTTTATAGGAGAATTGTATTATAAAGTCCATTTTTATATGAAGAAAATTTACCTTATTTTTTTATAAAGACTTGAAAGCTCCAGAGCTGAACTGTGACTGTTTTCTTGCTTTCGAAAGAAAAATATACTGCAAAACTCAAAAAGGTTTGTGTGCTGGTGTTTACACACTGGACAAAAACAATATTTCCTAGAATACCCAGAAATTAACTTTCAGTATTCTTTCAAGCAGTTTATGAGGCCCGATTTTCACCCTATTGGTGCATCTACACTGGCAACTTAGGCCGACTTAAGGATGCTTAAGTCGACCTACACAAAGCCGCGTCCACACTGGGCTTTTATTAAGTCGACTTAATAACAGCGTAAGTCAATTTAATAACACCACCTCTGAAGGTAGACTTAAAGCCAGTGTGGATGGGGAATAGCACTAAGTTGACCGTATTAAGTTGACTTAAAGCCAGTGTGGACGGCTATGTGTACTGTTAAGTTGACTTAACAAGGTCATCTTAAGTTGACTTAAAGTGTAGCCACTCTGTTAAATAGACTTAACAAGGTCGACTTAAAGTCGACTTGTTGAGTCAACTTAACTTTACAAGTGTAGACATAGCCTATGAGCCTAATTGTGTTCCTAAATCTACACATGGATCTCTCATAGCCATCCATAGTACTTTCCTCCTCCACTTCTTGGATCTGCAAAGAGCACTCTATGGGGCTGGAGCCCATACAAGCACAGAGACACACACACTGAAGTAAGTGTGTGGGACTGATGAAGAATATGTGTTGTTCCGCTTCCAGCCTGTTAAGATAATGCAAACCACTCTTACTGTGGGTTCTGGGTCTGCTGCAGCTGGGGAAAGTCCACAGTAGCATGATTTCATTGAAACCCCATTGCCCGGAAACAGAGATTGTGGGCCTCAAAGGCAGACCTGCTGCAGAAGCACAGGAGCTCTGAAAGAGCCCTGTACTTCCATGGATCGCTTAGCGTCTGCTTTTTCTTTGAGGATGTCTGTGAGTACTGGCTATTTTGTGGGAGCAGAAGCAAGCCCTGCTCCCCTGTCTGTGCAGGAACAATACAAGAGCAAATCCATAAGGGATTCTCCTTAGGGAAATTTCCTCCCCCAGAGCAGTCTCCCATGATTTTTTCCACAAGAGGATGCAATCCAGAACTGCAAATTTATATACCAGCTCATATGTTCAAAATACCACCTCTGCAGCAGGAAAAGAAGCTGGGCAAACTATGACTCATTTGGAAGCTATGCATATTTAAGAACTAAACTGAGCTCATGGAAGAGAAATTGGAAGACACATTGCTATCTTATAGATAGAACTGATCAGAATGTTTTTTGACTAACTAGAATTTCATTGAAATAAGCTGTTTCATCAAAGCCAAAATATTTTCAGAGATGTATCTGTTTCAACATTTTAATTGGGAAGGTGTCCTTTGGTCACTTCTGAGAAGACTGAGACCCAAACCGAAAACCTGAGCTTTAACAATTTATTTATTTGTGAAAACAGTTAAAAGGTTTTAATTTTGTCCCAATGCAGAACAAAAGTAAATTTCAACCATTCAAAAGTTGTCATTAAATGGAATTAGTCTCTGCCAGTTCTATTTATGTGTGTGTAAAAAAAAAAGAAATGAAAAGACATGTCGTAGCACTAATCTAATAGCTTGAGTTCAGTTCTCCGCTTGGTTGTAATAAAGCTTTAAAAGGCGCAGAGAAAAAAATGGAAATGAGCAGGAATTGTTTTAAGTTTTGATTATTTTATTCCAATCCATTTGCTCAGAGAAAAATCTATCTGTCTTCAGCAGCTTCCCTATAGAACAGTTCCAGACATTTTTTCATGTTTTTATTTCCTTCCGCTCTGTAGGTTATCACTTATCAGACCCACTAATTGAAGAAAATAGATTTAGTGCCAGAAAAAACTTCACACTGTATTTTACTAGTAAATGTCAGAGACAGGCTTCTCACACCCAGATGAGTTTTAGACATCTAAGGCAACACCCCCTCACACAAACAAATTGATAATACAATATTGCAATGCTAATTTCTTCAATTTTTCCTAATAGCATTATTGTTGAAGTCCCCCAGGCAATAAGGAAGCTCATTCATTTTATTGTCTGCTGAAACAGTATTACCTGAGGGGTTTCAATTGTAGAAATACAATATGTATTAAAAATAGTTTAAAAAGATTTCCATGTTAATTTAAAGTTAAGACTGAGAATCAATCTGTCAAAAGCAAGAACATATGCTATGCAGGTAAACTCCATTAGTCAATGTCATATACTTATAAAGGACTTTGTACTTATGCTAAATTGTATAACTATAACCCATACTCCCAGAATGCTTTGCAAGGTGTGCTAAACTTTAGTCAAAATGTACTAGTAGATAAACTGGATATGATCTCTTTTCTTTGTTCATGTAGGAATTGGCAAAAACAAGATGCATGTTCTATTAAGGCTTGCCAAATACTAGTAGTGCTATTTATCTGTTTTATGGATGATATGTACAAAATGTCTTCAAGTTTCTTTGTAACCTGCATAATATGAAATAAGAATAAGTGGGTAAGGTCTTTAATAAATGAAGTTTCTAACTGTTGTAAAGAAATAGGGTATAGAAACAGGTAGCTGTAATCAATTTGGAATAGCGTGAAGATGATGTAAGAGGCAAATCTATCCTATAGAGAATGGTAATATATGCAGCTCTCTGTTTATATTGATTTCTCTGGCTATGTCTACACTAGAAAAGTTAAGTAGACTTTTATTAAGTCGACTTAATAAGGTCAATTTTAGGTCGACTAAAAATTGACCTTATTAAGTCAATTTAACAAAGTGGCAACACTTTAAGTTGACCTAGTCCACTTCTTTAAGTCGACCTAACTGCCCTTAGGTCGACTTAACAAAGTGGACTTACGCATCCACACTGGGCTTAGGTCAACCTAAGGAAGGGTGAGGTCGACCTTAGGAGGCTTAAGTCGACCTAATGAGTGGTAGTTATTAAGTCGACTTAAGCTTTCATTAAGTCAACTTAAGGAATTTCTTAAGTCGACTTAATGAAAGCCTAGTGTGGACGTGGCTTCATTTAAGTCAACTTAAGCCTCCTTAAGTTGTCTTAAATTGCCAGTGTAGACATAGCCTATATCTTTAATAAACTAATTGAGCCAAGTCATCTCATGCCTTATCAATAAAAGAATTGAACCCTCAACAACTGAAATATTTCTAAATGCCTTTTGCTTTCTTAGTTTCTAAATCAGTTACAGAGCACTATATAGGAGTTATACAGACAGGCAACCCACAGGGTGATTGTGAAATGTATTAATATGATGTTTGGTTACATATAACTACTAGGTAATGTTTGATTAGCCCATAAACAAACTTCAGTTTGCTATACGTGTGATAAAAAATAATGGAGGCAGTTTTTCACCCCAAGTATTAAGTCCTGTCTAGTTTCATTTTTATGTTACAGAAAATGGATGATTAATCTGATGAGCTAATGATTTCTTCTTTAATTCTTTTACCTCTTCTGTCTCTTCCCAGAACTGGGCCTATGATGAGTTATGACATACTTCACCCCTTCAAATGTTTCAGGAGAGACCTATGGGAACTCCTTCTATTCCCTGCCAATCCTAATTTACACCTTGGTTTAAAGGCCAAAGCTAAACCCTTAATGTCATTTTCTTTAAAGCATAGCATTTATAGAATATTTTAAAATGCAGGAAAACAGATATGATAATTGCTAGTTCTATGATATTTTTTCCATGCCTAAAACTTTTCTTCTTTCCTGATTTTTAAGACAATGGGGGTTGTTTTGTTATTCAATAATACAGGTGTTTTTGTTTGTGTTTTAATAAGACACCTACAGTGTCTCTCTCATAGAAAATTTCCCAGTAGCAGCTCTTGTGCCTGTCAGATTTGTCAACAGAAATATGTGATAAAGTCACAAAGGGAGCAGGTAGGCCTTAAAATGCTGAAATCTTACCAGACATATGAGAGTATTAATTAGCAAACAACACTGTATAAAATTAACCAAATCCTGAAATTGGCTATGTCACCACCTAATTGTCATAAAACCTCTTATAATAAAAGAGGCTATTATGTAGCCTTCATGCAAGTTGGATTAGAAATTTCACTTCTAGAATGTCGATACCTTAAAATGCTAAGTGAAATTCTTTGTGAAAGGAGCACTTGGGTGTTGGGTGGAGATACAAATGGCCTCGTAATATTCAAATATAATTCACAGATATAGATCACAGCCAATATTGTCAGGAATTTGTGCCTGGGAAGCTTGTTTTAGTATCAAAGTCTTTAGAGATCTTGAGCAGAGATGAAGGCAAACTGTGTGAATCTTGTGCTACCATTCCATGCTCATGGCTACTGAGTAAAAGGGTCACAGTCTACCTGAAAGCTGCAGAGATTAATAGTCTTTATTGTCAAAGCAGAATAAGGGAAAGGTCATCTGGTTTACTGTCCTTTCCTGCCATCTGGGATTTCCAGTTTCAGACCATGTATTATCTCATACAGGGAACCTGGGGCTTGTCAAGGAAGCACTAATGGTTCTTGGTTTTCAAGTATGGCTGCTTTCTGCAGTGTAGAGCATTACTCACAGATAGAATATCTAGATTTGTGTTTCATTCTTATGTAAACAAAAGGCAGTTACCTGAAATATGAGTGATTAGCCACTGGTTGCAAAGAATTTGTGCAGAGCTTTCCTACACTGTCAAATTTCTTTTTGAGGTGCTCTGAGATTTTCTGAAAAATGTATATGATCTTTTAGGCTATGTCTACACTGGCAAGTTAATTCGAATTAAACTTCCTTAATTCGAACTAACTTAAGCCTTGGCCACACTAGGTTTTCATTAGTTCAAATGAAGGGCTTCCTTAATTCGAACTAATAAATTCGATTATACCTTTCGAACTAACCCTTAATTTGAACAAGTTAGTTCGAATTAAGTCATTGTAGCCATGTTAATTGGAACTAACTGCTTAGTTCGAACTGACCGGCACATTGAGCTTAATGCAACTGACTAATTAGAATTAAGCAAGTGCATGCATGGCCATGGCTAGTTCGAGCTAGCATTCTAGTGGGGCAATGCTAGTTCGAATTAAGTTAATTCAAACTAACTAAAATTAGTTCGAATTAGTTAGTTCGAATTAACTAATTCGAACTAACTTTGGTAAGTGTAGACATAGCCTTACTGCCTTGATAAAACATTGGTTGTGGGCTTCTTTTTACAAAATGTCGACAAATGCCATAAAGCAAGTTGATCACATAATGACACTCTCCTTCCAACAATCTTTAAATTATGTACTTCACTGATTGTACAGATGCTCTCCAATACCTTAAGCATTTTAAACAGCTGTCTTCGGCTTGTATGTTCAGCTAATAAAAAAGTCTAGTTGCAAGACAGATTTTTTTTTTAATGGGGAGGGAGGAGAGAAATAAAAGAAAAAAAATGCAAATAAACACAACAATGTAATACTAATGAACCATGACCTAGTCTTTTCCAAAATTTACTTTCTGCATCTAATTGGAAGCCTGAATGCTCAGCTCACAGCTCTTAAATCTTAATATTTTATTCCTGATCAAAGTAGGCTTCATTACGCAGTGCCAAAAAGAACATGTAAAACTCATGAAATTGGCTTGCAGGTCACTGCACTCAAAGCGTACAGTTGTCCTCACAGCTCCATTCTACTTCCATTGCAGCCCATCGGATAGGGGGCATGACTGGAATATTACTAGGGACTGTGGCATGGTACCCTCCGAAGGGGAGATATGCCCAGCAACAGATGAATCCCCTGATGGTAGAGGCCTGTGGCAAATCGAGCTTCAGGCCCTCTCTTTCTGTCAGGGGGCAGGCCCTCGGGGGGGGGGGGGGGGGGG
>ML685798.1:8846427-8862331 GCA_007922175.1 Pelusios castaneus
CCTCAGCAGGTCTCTCAGAGATAGCCTTTTCAGGCATATGGGTTACACTTTCTGGAAATCTAAGTACACAATGTCCACTGGATCCCCCCTGTCCACATGTTTGTTAACCCCTTCAAAGAACTCTAATAGATTAGTAAGACACGATTTCCCCTTACAGAAACCATGTTGGCTATTGCTCAACAGTTTATGTTTTTCTATGTGACTGACAATTTTATTCTTAACTATTGTTTCAACTAATTTGCCCGGTACCGACGTTAGACTTACCGGTCTGTAATTGCTGGGATCCCCTCTAGGGCCCTTTTTAAATATTGGCGTTACATTAGCCGACTTCCAGTCTTTGGGTACCGAAGCCATTTTAAGGGACAGGTTACAAATCTTAGTTAACAGTTCCGCGACTTCACATTTGAGTTCTTTCAGAACTCTTGGGTGAATGCCATCTGGTCCCGGTGACTTGTTAATGTTGAGTTTATCAATTAATTCCAAAACTTCCTCTAGTGACACTTCAATCTGTGACAGTTCCTCAGATCTGTCACCTACAAAAGCCGGCTCAGGTTTGGGAATCTCACTAACATCTTCAGCCGTAAAAACCGAAGCAAAGAATCCATTTAGTTTCTCTGCAATGACTCTATCATCTTTAAGCGCTCCTTTTGTATTATCATCATCAAGGGGCCCGACTGGTTGTTTGGCAGGCTTCCTGCTTCTGATATACTTAAAAAACAATTTGTTATTACCTTTGGAGTTTTTGGCTAGCCGTTCTTCAAACTCCTCTTTGGCTCTTCTTATTACACTCTTGCACTTAAGCTGGCACTGTTTGTGCACCTTTCTGTTTGCCTCACTAGGATTTTACTTCCACTTTTTAAAGGAAGTCTTTTTACCTCTCAGTGCTTCTTTTACATGGTTGGTGAGCCATGGTGGCTCTTTTTTGGTTTTTTTACAGTGTTTCTTAATTTGGGGTATACACTGAAGTTGGGCCTCTATTATGGTGTCTTTAAAAAGCGCCCATGCAGTTTTCAGAGATTTCACTTTAGTCACTCTACCTTTTAGCTTTTGTTTAACTATCCCCCTCATTTTTGTATAGTTCCCCCTTTTGAAATTAAGTGCCACAGTGTTGGGCTGTTGAGGTGTTCTTTCCCCCACAGGGATGGTGAATGCTATTGTATTATGGTCACTAGTTCCAAGCGGTCCTGCTACAGTTACCTCTCGGACCAGCTCCTGCGCTCCACTCAGGATTAAATCTAGAGTTGCCTCTCCCCTTGTGGGTTCCCATACCAGCTGCTCCATGAAGCAGTCATTCAAAGTATCGAGAAATTTTATCTCTGCAATATGTCCTGAAGTGAAATGTTCCCAGTCAATATGGGGATAGTTGAAATCCCCCACCATTATTGGGTTTTTAAATTTGATAACCTCCCTAATTTCCCTTAGCATTTCATCATCGCTCTTACTATCCTGGTCAGGTGGCCGATAGTAGATCCCTAATGTTATATTGTCATGGAAGCATGAGATTTCTATCCATAGCGATTCTATGGAACAAGTGGATTCGCTTATGATTTTTACTTCATTTGAATCTACATTTTCTTTCACGTATAGTGCCACTCCTCCTCCCGTACGACCTGTTCTGTCCTTCCGATATATTTTGTACCCCGGAATGATTGTGTCCCACTGATTGCTCTCTGTCCACCAGGTTTCTGTGATGCCTATTATATCAATATTCTCCTTTACCACTAGGCACTCTAGTTCACCCATTTTATTATGTAGACTTCTAGCATTTGTGTATAAGCACTTTAAAAACTTGTCCCTGTTTATTTGTCTGCCCTTTTTTAATGTGCCAGATTCTTGGTCATGTGGCTGTTTATCATCGGATCCGGCCCCCTCACCATCCTTTTCTGTCCTCTGTTCCTGACTATAACTATAACTATAACCTGGAGATTCCCTCTCATCAGACTCTCCCTTAAGAGAAGTCTGTGTCCGATCCAGCTGCTCCTCTGCAGCAGTCAGCTTTCCCCCATCCTCTAGTTTAAAAACTGCTCTACAACCTTTTTAATGTTTAGCGCCAGCAGTCTGGTTCCCTTTTGGTTTAGGTGGAGCCCATCCCTCCTGTATAGGCTCCCCCCATCCCAAAAGTTTCCCCAGTTCCTAATGAACGTAAACCCCTCCTCTCTACACCATCGTCTCATCCACGCATTGAGACTCTGAATCTCTGCCTGCCTACCTGGCCCTGCGCGTGGATCTGAGTTGGAACTGTCCCAAGGTTGGGTGGAGGCCTGCCCAGCCCCATGCATTGGGTTAGAATGGCTTCAGGGCTGCTTCAATTTCCATGTTGCTACCAACTGTCCAAGAAAGAACTATGGGACGTGTAGAAGGGATTTGAATTTGGGTCTTCTGAGGGCTAGTCTACACTGGGGGTGGGACTGTAATTCGATTTTAGGCTTTTGAATTTCAGAAGGCAAGGGTGAGTGATCACAACAAATTGCTTTCTTAGGGTTTTGTGTTCCCACTGCTCACATTACTTCCTGAAATGCATTTTACTGTGAGCAGTAGGTTCAGGGGCTTGTCGGGAGGCAGTTGTCCTCTGCTCTAAAGGAAAGAAAAAAGAAGAAAAATGTTTTCTTGCTGTTTCTCTGTGCAACAAAGAGGCACAGTGCTTCATGCAGAGAGGAGATATATTGCTATGGTGTAGCAGACAGGAAAAACTGGAAAAGCTGGTGTCTGACTATACAGACCTACAAAGTACTCTGGGGTGAGTCTTTCTCAATCTTTCCTACTGAAATTCTTCTAGTTCTTATGGCCTACTTGAATACAGTCATTCTCCCCAACTGTCTTAATACCCTCTGTGCCTGGGGCTTTGAAGTAAATAAAATAGTTAGGATATCCTGCAGTATCATACACTGTACCAAGGGTAATCCTCAGTGGCTGGCTTCACAGCACTTTATGAGGATTCATAAGAGAAAATCTGGTGCTTCACAAAGTATATTGACAGGAATGAAGGATAATTATAAGTGGGACTAAAAAAACCTTTGAGCTAATCTGAATAAAGGTTCTCAAACCTTTTAATTGTTATTATTTTTAATTTATTTTAATTCTTAACTACTTCCCCTTTCTACCTTATGTTCCCTTAACACCTGGACCTGAAAATGTTTCTGTATGAAGAATGCAAGGAGATCCATAGTCCATAGTTGGGTAATCATTGCTTTAAAGTAAAACTATCAGCTTGCCCATAAGAAAGTTTAACTGTTTGAACATAGCTGTTAATTTTACCCAACTTATTCAATTTCATGAAAATAATCATGTATTTCAGTTTATTCTTAATAAAAATGCCTAGGTCTCATGTAGACCATTTCACTAGTAAATCTCAAAGAACTTTACAAAAGATGTTGGTATCATTATTCTCATTGGGTACATCCAAACGTGAGCCTTAGGTCGACTTAAGGACGGTTAAGTCGACCTACAGAGTGCCGCATCCACATTGGGAGTTTATTGAGTTGACTTAAGCAATTCCTTAAGTTGACTTAATAATACCACCTCTGAAGGTTAACTTAATGCTTAAGTCGACCTTATTAAGTCGACTTAAGCCAGTGTGGACAGGGAGTGCCCTTAAGTCGACCTAATTGCCTCCAGACCCTGGTGTAATGTGGGACAGCAACCCACAATGCACCACTCCTCCATCGACCTAGCACCTGCCAGTGTGGATGCTGGCAGTCGACTGGAGTTTTCAGTGTGGACTCTCTAAGTCGACTTAACAGAGCCTCCAGTGTAGATGTACCCATTGTGTGGATTGGGAAACTTAGTCATGTAATAATGATGTGACTTTCCCAAAGTCACACAGCAGGCCATTGGAACAGAAAGGAATAAAGCCCAGCTTCCCAGAGTCTTAGGCCAGTGTGCTAGTCTTAGATCAATTAGATTTAATTAATAATAATAATAATAATAATAATAATAATAAAAACATATATATTCAACAACCTGGGGGGAAATCATAAATAAAATGAGAAAAGACAGAGATTGTAAAAGACTGAACAACCTATCTTTCCTCATGGAATGAATAGCTGAAAGTAGTATATGAATACATTTCAAGAAATGCTGATGAAATGCCCTCTGATATTGGAAGTCTTCCATTTGCATAAAAAGACACTTTCTAAACTGGCCAACTCAATTTAGACTATTATACAAGATCAATATTTTTAACTGAGCAGTAGATTTCCATTTCTGAAGAATAATTATCTTAACAGCTAATGCTGCTCTTAGGAGGATTTTTTAAAGTGAAAGTTCCTGCCTATTGAGCAGTTAGTAAATGAAATGGTTTTCACAACCAAGCCCAAAAGTTTCATGCAGCTACCATTGCCCACCTAATTTTCCATGAAGTAAAGGGTAATGAATTCTTTCTATAGTAAGAGCAGCATCTTTTTTTATTAACAGATTCATTTCTTTCACAACACATCTTATAAAACTCCTTAATTAAGGTCAGGGGGCAAAAGTAGAAAGTTAGGGCACATACCAGTTCTGATTCACAGCAGATCTTTGGTTGATGCCAGTGGGAATTTGCATTAAAGACTGAAGACCAGATTCTTTGCTACTGGACTTTGCAAATAAGGTGTGCACCACAAAATAGCCAATTGCTGTCCCCTTCTCCCAGTTGCTCTGGGCTGGCCCTGGAATAGCTTTGGTGCCATGTATCTGCTGTGAATAGCTGGAGCACAATAGAATTCCAGGCACATAATCTCCTTGTCCTAGCATGGCCCTTCTGTTAGGGCCAAGAGCAAGAGCCAGCTCAAGCAGTTTATTTATGCAGGAATCTATGATTAATATAAAATTTGGTAGACAGCGAGTTAATCTAGTTTATGCTGTCTCTCAATCAGGAAGCCAGCTATTTTTAAATCCCGGATTCTGAAAGGCTCTAGCCACAGAGAAGGAGTTATGGACTGTTTCTCTCAACAAATTCCGTTCCTTTAAGAATGGCAACAAATTTTTAAGTTCAGAGAGGAAATCTTTATTTTATCCCATAGCTATTTGCAAACAAAGCACTATTCGCTTTTAGTTTTAGCTCAACAAAAGTCCCTTGGGGCTTTTTAAAGCTCATCCCCAAAAAAGCAAAAGGAATTAAAGGGAATAGCTTGTTTCACTCAGTTTCTTCCAGAGAAGGAAAAAAAAGTCAGTAAATCAGCCTATTCACACTGAGCATTTGCTGCTCCAAACCACTCTCTGACTCCTTTAGCTTAAAATCCTTTACTAAGGGCTTCTGTCTACTCTCAAAACCTCTGTAGCCTCAAAGCCAATCCACTTTACAATACAGGTGAAAATGATGTCAAAGTTTATCCAGTTCCTAGCCCTGAACTAACCCTATCTCTTTGTCACAGGTATATGGAGTTTATATGTCACATCACAGAAGTCCACATATGTCATTAGATATAATGATCTCACTTGTGCAAAAGAGGACAGAAAACATAAGATACACAGTAGTTTCCAAGGCTGATTTATCTTCCTCCATAGCTCTTAACCTATAGCACTCTCTCCTGTGACATTGCAATTCAGCATCATCAATTTCTTCAGGCACAGCTTCTACTTACCAACATTATGTCATTCAGTCAGGGGACTGAAACCATGCCTGCGACAAGTCACTGATCAGAGTTCCACTAGAAAACTCCAAGTATTGAATTCTATAGCACGCACCCTTTTCACTGAATTTGTGAACATCCAAGGAGTCACATATATTTGCAGATACTGTTAACTGAAACTTTATGAATAAAGAACAGTTTTTAACAAGGTATTATTAGTTTTGCCAACAGTTGCAAAACAGAAGTGTCAAACATGATGAATTGTTCATAATGAATAGCTTTAGCTTTACTCATGCCTTGAAGCTATAAAACAGTGTCCTTCTGATCTTAGCTTACAGAACAGCTTCCTAGATCAAACTCCTACACAACTTTATAGAGGCATAAACATTAAACAGCTGTTTTACATATATAAGCAGTCATAAGGGTAGATGATGGATATTTTAAGATAGCAACTCTTACTATACTTATAAATGTATAGAAGCTCATTTTTCTTAGATATACAAATGTGAACATGGGATTAGATATGCTTCAGAGATCTAATGATGCACCCTTTGAAGTCAATGAGAACTTGGGTATTAACTTCAGTGGATAGTAGATTGGATCCAAATAGCACTACAAATGTAACAAAACATAACAATAGGAAGCATTGTAAGTAGCAGAAGCAAGCATTTTGGTACTACCTATAGATCCATTTACCATATCTATAATTTCGATATGTTACCAAAAGCAATGTTTTTTGTTTTTGCATATTGATAATGTCATGCAATACGTTTCTCCACATTTCAGTAAATACTTGCTTAGCTCATTTACATTCTGTTAAGTGTAATATCAAATTTATATGTTATTTTCTTTTTTCACAAGTTAGTGTGTACAATTAATGAATTTAAAGTTGTGTTGTTTCATAGCTGTAGAATTTTTTAAGTGTCTCAGGGGACAAATGTATAAGAAGGTTTATCTTCAGATTCACAGCTTTAATAACAAAAAAATACAATAGCAATTGCAGAAGAATATCAAGTTCTCCATTTTCATTTTTCCATTAAGAACAGCTCAGTCACAGTTACCTTAGGCAATTTCTACTTTATACGAGGATGGATCTTTTCTTGCCACTTATTATAACATTTATCTTTCTGCAGGGAGGCATATCTTTAGGATAATTCTAAAAAATAGCATGACCATTAAGATTTCATTTCCAGCACGTTGGTGGGACAACATTGCTAGAATAGACCTGGCTGAAGACAACTTTAATGTTTAATTTCTTGAACTGTAAGGAGGTACTTGATTTAAACAACTATTCATATCCCTAATGAAAGAAGCTGTTTCTGCCCCCCCACCCCAAGTATTACATATAAGATGTTCTATAAACACAGGGATGTAGTTGCAAGTCAGGTTTTGATCTCTTGGACGATATGCCATCAACAAGAAAATATGGACACGAGTATGTAGGAGCTAGAGGGAAATATCCTTAGTTATAAGAAATATCACTGTATTATGGGTCCTCAGAGAATAAATATATCATCCTTCTTATTTACCTTAATTTGCAAACTTACTGACATTTTTTCCTATTATGGTTAAGCAAAAACAAAGGTGTAAAATGCAAAAGGACTTATCAACCCATTTTAAAACTGTTTTAAGTGCCTCTCAATGTCTTCTTTTAACTTTTAATTTGAAAGTGGTCAAATCTCTTTGTCAATTGGCCCAAAAACCATTCTTTCCCCTCACTAATCTATCAATCTATCTAGATATAGATATATAGATATCTATATCTTTTTATCATTTGCATTCTTTAGATAGCTTAACTGAAAATGCACTATTGAAAATGGGAGATGGAAAGGAGGGGGAATACAATGGTTAAGCAAGGTGATCATTTGGGATGAATTACTCATTAGTCTAAGGTGATTTAGATTCAATTAAGTCACTGTATCTCTGTTGATTTAGCTGGCTGTGGTCTGGCTCATGATGGGAAGTATGTTCTTGGTCTCTTTTAACTTTTGGCAATAACAAAGGCAAATAAGTCAGGTACATGTTGTACATTCAGTTGCTACATTATATTATAATAGTCTTAATTCAACAAATTCCCTTTTCTATCTCAGAAGGGTCTAAATTTGTCCTGACTAGTAAGTGGTTGGACAACTCTTGAAAGTGGAAAGGGAGAGCTCATGCAGAGATGAGTCAAGTCCTCCCTTGGCCATCAAAATGTCCATACGCATGTTCCTCAAGGAGGGGAGAGGTTTCTCTGTCTTCCATTGGCCATCTGGGGACAGGGTGGGATTTAGGGAACCAATTAGCTTTCATAGTCCACTCTCAATTTACAATTGTCCTACTTGTCTGGGGCTGTAGTGGTGCAGTGGCTCCACTATGGTTAACAGGGGGTTAACTGGCCTCTGAGGGCTTAAAGGGGGGGCCTGGCTGCAGCAGCCAATCACAGGGGAGGGGTGCTGAGCCAATCAGGGGCGAGCAGTCCCGTGTAAGAGGGAGCAGCTCAGTCAGTCTGGCCTGGGCAGCCCAGGGAGAAGGATCTCCTGCTGGCTGGCTGGCTGGCTGCCTGCCTGGATGGATGATAGAGCCAGCACCCTGGAGAGCTCACAGTGTGGCCACTGTGAGGTGAAGAATCCAGGAAAGCAGCCAGAAGGGCAGTAGCACTGAAGCAGTCTAGAGGCAAGAGGTCGGGACAAACAACGGCTGGGACTCCAGCAGGTCAGATCCAGAGGTAGCTGTGACGGGAGCAGCGGTCCGGAAGCGAGGAGGTCAGAAGAACAGCAGCTGAGCTCCAGGCAATGAGGATGTCGTGTGTGACTGGGGGTTGCGGGGAAGTGGCTCAGGGAATCGATGCCCAGAATAGTGAAGTGACTAGTGGGAGGCAGAGCTTTACAGGAGGCGTTTAGGGTCCCTAGGCCAGGGCCTGGAGTAGAGGATGGACCCAGGTCTCTCCCCACTCCCCCAGCGTGCTAGAAGCGGCACGGGTGGTAGCAGGGGCACCGGCTCGCTGGCCCCTAGACTGTTTTAAACTGTGGGCTGGAACGTAAGCAAGCTGAACTAAACCGCAGGAAGGTGGTGAATGGACTAGGCCTGGCCACTGCTGCAAAGTGGGCCAGGCAACCTAGCTGTACCCTGGAAGGGATGAACTGAAGGGCTTGTCCAGAGGGCTAAGATCCCAGAAGAGGATTCGGGACCAGAGTCCGGCGTGGAGAGCAGAGCACAGACTACCAGCAGGCGAAACCACCTGAGCATAATTCCCCAATAACATCACCAGGAGGTTCCCTGATGGTGAGTTTGGTGCTGCACACTGCTACAGGGGCCCAACTTACCATTATTATTGCCCCATCTTTACTCCCTGTAGTTAAGGTATATTGAGCTGTATTTCCAGGATGCTGTGGGTGTGACAGATCAATAGATTTGAAATCAGGAAGAATATTTTCCCCATTGGGCAAAACTAGCAGTGGCCTAGAGGGTTTTTAATCTCCCTTGCAATATTGTGGAGTAACAATTTAGTTTAAAAGGAGTAAGAACAGAATTGTAATGTTAGGAAAAATATTGAAAGGATAGTCTGTTGCCTCCTGTAGCCAGTATGGATAAAAGCTAAAAGGGACAGCTCCCAGAGAGAAATGAGTCTGGAGCATGGCTGGGTGAACTTTTGCCTGTAAAGAGAAGTCTTAAAGTCTCTGTAATCTGAGGCTCCCCAGAGAGTATCCTCTATCCCTCTTCCAGATATCTCACCCCACACTGCACCAAATTAATTGATTAGAAATACCACCTGAGTGGGTGTGTGGTGTTGGTGGGGGTGCAGGGTGGGGAATTCAGCCTCTACCTGTTGTTACTTTAATAAAGTCTCACTTTGCTGATTAAATCCATGCCTGTGGCTGTCATTCATCTGCATTTCCTGATCAAGCCCATAGGACACATATGGGCAAAGTTTTGTGCACGTAGTAAGAGTTCAAAACAGAGGCATCATTGCCGTCGGGCTGGCAGGGCGTCGGCCCCGGGTAGAATAGCCTGAGCCCCGGATCCATTTTCCACAGCAGGCAGAGGTTAAAATAAGGGGGGACAGTTCTGGGGCTCCCAATTTTTAGGGGCCAGCATTCCGGGGCCTCTAAAAATAGAAAACCCAGGCGGAATGCTGCGTTCCGCCCAGGGGCCCCAGCAAAGCCGCAGACTCCTGCTATGGCCAGGCTGGGGAGATTCAAATCTCCCACCCTGAGCATGCTCAGACAGAGTGTGCTCAGGGTGGAAGCGGCCTGGCCCAGAAGCGACTCTGCCAGCCGTCCCTGCAAGCCTCCGGCCAGGTGAGGGGGGCTGGGAGGAGGCGGCGGGCAGCAGAACCGGGAAAGGGGCAGAGGAGCCGGGAAAGGAGCACAGGGGAGGGGGACAGAGGAGCCGGGAAAGGAGCACGGGGCAGGGGGACAGAGGAGCCAGGAAAGGGGCCCCAGGCCTGATCTAGCCACGCTGCCTGCCCGTGATGGCAGCGGCAGAGGGGCAGGATCAGGCCCAAGGGACCGGCATGTGGCGGCGGTGGCAGAGGGGTGGGATCAGGCCTGAGGGGCCGGCGTGCAGTGGCAGAATCAAGCCCGAGGGGCTGGCATGTGGCAGTGGTGGCGGGAGCAGAGCGCGGCGGCCGGCAGCATGGCCTGGTCCAGCTCCTCTGCCGGCTGTCCTGTTCCCGCTGCCACAGGCCAGTCCCAGGCCTTTGTATCAGGGGTTAAGGTAAGGGGGGAACGCGGAGACCGGGGGTGGGAATGGAGGGGTCCGGACTCGCAAGTCCATCGAGCAAGGGTCAGGATGGGGGGGTAGGGGAGGGATGGATGGAGTTAGATTGCTGCACATAATACAAAATGTGCACAAAATTGCTGCACATGGTACTCAAAAGTTGATTTAAAAGTGTTAGAAGGAAAAATATAATTACCAGCGAAACATTTTCATGGAACACCTACTCACATTGTGTGGAACACCCATGTTCCACGAAACACAATTTGGGAAATGCTGCTCTACAGTATTGCACCAAGAACTGAAAACAGCAATCAAATAAATAGAAGTCACAACCAGTTTGTAATAGTTTACAAATGGAGATAGGGTTAAATATGCTGGAGAAATTATTAATGAATAATTCTACCATCTCTGAAGTCTACTGAACATCTCTGCACATCACAGAGTTTGCATTTGGTACCATTTGAAACAGTTTCTCTTCAGGAAAGACAATTTATCTTGTGATGGATCCTGTTCATGGCAAGTAACCAGTGTTATTGAAATGAGAAAATCTCTGAGAGAGAGCTTCAATATGGATAAACGCTGCATAAAATATAAGAACCTGAATTTATTTAAAACTTTTTAGATGCAAAATAGGATTGTAAATCTTCTGGGAATGAGCTTTCCTGTAACATTTCCAAGAGTTTCAGATTTGGGCAAGGTCAATATACTCATGGTCTTTTTGTTTCCAGCACTGGATGAAAAAAGTTCACAGGTGGTGAAAAGGAAAAGCACAACAAAACTGGACTTAACTGAACCTTAATGAAGTTTGAATCCCACTGGAAGTGAACAAACAAGAAGTGCTGTGGCACTTCTATGGACTAACAAATGTATTTTTCACAGGAGCTTTCATAGTCAGTCTCACTTCGTCAGATGCCAGAGTGGAGAAAACTTACACTGGAAAAAAAAATACAGTATGGGAGGGGAAGATAAAGCCTGTGGTTACATTTCACTTCATCAGGTCAGATTACTTCAGGAAATCAAACAAGTTGTAAAGATTCAAACACAACATACCAAAAGTGATGAGGCGGAGAGAGGTGAGAATCACTGTTATAAATGAAAAAGCAGAGGCAGAGCTGTCCTTGAGAGGAGGTGTAGGAACAGCGAGCAGGGCTACTGCCCCGTGCCCTGTAATTGGGCAGGACCCATGCTGCCTCTGGCAGCAAGTGGCATTGCACTCTGGCAGCATTTCCAGCCCTGTCCCCAGTGTGGAGTGATGCCCCAGCCTACCCCCAGGGGCAGACTGGCCAGGCCAGGAGTAAGGTGGGACTGTGGAGCCCGGCCTCTACCCCAGGGCAACTCTCCCCTTCCCCAAGTGCTGTCCCCACAGGCCAATTGGCTCTGCACCACCCCCCAAGGGATGGGCCCGAGCAAAGGAGGAGTCCTGTGTCACTTTTAAAGTCTAATGTTTGTAGTGGGAAAGATATTTCGGAACAAGATTGATGGTATCGAATTTGCATGTGTTTGAATCTATATAACTTGTTTGATTTGCTGAAGTAATCTGACTTGATGCAGTGAAATGCAATCACAGGATTTATCTTTCACTTCCATACCGTAAGTTTTTTGTTGGTTTTTTTTTCGGTGTAAGTCTTCTCCACTCTGGCATCTGACAAAGTGGGACTTTGCCCATGAAAGCTGATGCAATAAATAAAATTGTTAGTCTTTAAAAGTGCCACAGGACTCCTTGTTTGTTTTTGCTGAATTAGACTAAGATGGCTACCCCTCTGGAACTGAAAGTGAGGGTTCGGGTAGATTATCTTCTCTGAATCTACTTATTCATATCTGTAATCTCTCAACTCATGCTATCAGTGTAGAATTGGATGGCAATTACTCATACCAAATAAAAACTGTTATAAAAAGCTGATTAAACATTCAGAAGAAGGAGCTGTAATTTCATATTTAAAACTATTCAAATACATATAGCATGATGTGCTGTACATGCAAAATCTGAGTGTGAGCAAAACAGAATTGTTGACACTTGTTTAAAAAAGTCAATATTTGAATAATTACAGAATACTTCTCTCCAAGCAAGGAATAGGGGAAAACATTTCTTATGATGTGATAACCCAAGTAAAACTTCTTAAAAATAGGGGTCTCACAATCCATAAAAACTCCGTAAAAATGCTATATTAACATAACATCTTTTATTGTTTGCTATAAAATATATCTCTTTTAGTAAATGCAATATTGAAACACAATTAAATGTAAGAAGTTTCACATTAGAGTCTGTTTTGAGAGTATATCTAGTAGCAGATATGTAAAATAAAGCCATAGCAATATCCAAAAAACAATGCACAGATGTCTCTGTGGAGAAAATAAAAACAAAAAGGAGAAATAAATTGCTATTGAAAAATTGAATAGTTACAATTTACTCTAGTCAGCAACAACAACAGAAAGGTTAGGAAATCCACACATCAGACTTTTCTACCTTTTCTGGGCTTGGCAAAAATGTACATCTTTAAGGAAGAAAAGAATTACCTGCCATTCATGATTGTCTTCTGACAGTGGCATGTCTGATTAACTCAACAGGTAGATCTAAACCTCAGCTGCAAGACTAACTGACTGACAAACAGTAGCTAGCTATATATATCACCTAACCCAGTGGAGACAGGAATGCCATCATTTCACACTTCCAAGCGGGAAGCAGCTACAGAGGAATGAATGACTCTGGATGTATTTTGTTTGGAGATCATTACAAAATATCATAGGTTAAAAAAAATCTTAATTTTTTAAGTGGATTTAAACTAGGGATTGCAGCGGCACTATCATCCACTTCTTGGGCCATCAAGGGCACCAGCTCCAGACACTTCAACCAACACGTCTCCTGGGCAGAGGTCTTCACATCTTTCCCTCTTGACCAGTGTTTTTCCAGGTTGCACAGTTCCCTACTTACCCTTTATATTTCCAGCAAGCCAGCCTGCCTAAATAGGCAAGCATCTATGTTTGCTTTCTCCTTAAAGACTATGAACAGTTTCAGTAGCTACAGTTAAGTTACCTCATAGCTCTTTCTAAAAGAAAGCACATTTATTCTTAAGATAAAAGCATAGAAAAGACATTTTAAAAATAATAAAAGAAGCTATATACCTGCTAATAAGCTTACCAGAGAACATCCCCATATCTCCACAATGGTTTCTGGCAGGTATCAATCCTTCCAACTCATCCCTAAGGCCTGGAGCTTTCCCTTGGACAGAAGGTCTTGACTATTTGATGGATCAGAAGGAAAACACTGAGTCAGTTGAAATTCAGACTACTGTTTATATAAAAGTCCTTTCTTTACCTCTTGGTAAATTCAGTTGGTAAATTTCTTTACTTGTCGGTAAATTCAGTTTGAACTGATAAAACCGCAGTGTTGCCAAGAAGCAGTACCTCTTTGGAGGTGTTATAACCTAAGTGAATTTGTTTAATCATCTAATCTAATCTAATCAATATTCTGAATTCCTGGAAGGGCTGTGGTCCATCTTCCTCATGTAATAGCACGCAGTTCCTGGCCCACAATAATATACAAACTTAATACAGTAACATCTCTCAAAGATATTGCAGGAAATTGCTATATCTATCACAACCATTAACAATTCCATGAACACCTGAGCGGCAAATGTAACCAAGAGCAGCCCCCCAGACTCACAAATCAAGCATAAAGATTTGGTTCCAGGTCAAGAAATTACAAATGAGATCTTTCTGACAACTTTACACTCTTCCCTGCTCTGCCATCCAATCAACACTGTATGCTCTTTGGCCATAGCAGAAGTACTTTCTCTGTATTTCCCATTTAGGGAATATTTAATGACATTTTCATTTGCTCTCACTTTCTATTTTGCCTTGCAAATTAGTTGCATATATCTGTGAATAATAATACTGGGGCAAGATTGTAAGTTTCTTCCTTTGGGATGAAATGTATATTTGTGTCAAGACTTTAAAAGGGCCTCTGTACTTCATTTGCTCCCTGGTGCAGGAGAGGGGACTTTTCTGTGCCATGAATGCACAAGGGCTTTCATATTTATTTGCCAAAGATGATGCCTGTGTCTATCCTACATAGACTGACACCACTAAATGTGTGAACGGTGGACTGAGATGGGTCATGGACCCTATGATTATATGGATCCTGTGATCTTAAAATTCCAGACAATTGCAATGGAGAAGCTATTAGAAAGTGATCCAGCCATGGTCACTGGGGAAAAGACTATGGCTATGTCTACACTTGTACTTTTAAGTCGACTTTAACTAAGTCGACTTAGTGTGTCTGCACTTAAAATTAAAGTTGACTTAAAGGGGAACTTACAAAGTCGACCTAGAGCATCCACACTGGATGCTCTAGGTCGACTTTGTGGGGCTAGAGGGACCTTGGGCAGGTCCACGGTGGTGGTGGGGGCACCCCTTGTGTACAGTGGGGCAAAGGGGGACAGGGACTCTGACAGGGCAGATCCCTTTGTGTGATGCTGTCTGGATTTAGGGAAGCATTTATAATATTATTTTCAATGGATATCTCATAAATTCTCTATAATCCATAATAGGAACTATGTCATGTTTGGTATCAATAAAAAGGTAGTAATTTGCTGGGAATGGTTATATAGTTTATGTCTAGGAATTCTATTTGGATTAGAAGTTAGGAATTGGGTATTCTATCTGTACTTTATCTTATGTTATTTTATTGAAATACCTGAGAGAGCTGGGTGGGTGTGTCAAACCATTATGTCCTTAATGTTTAGGAATGAACCAGGGACTAAACTAATGAGCCGTTAAGGACATAACGAATACACCCATTGTGTCCTTAATGGCTCATCAGTTTAGTCCCTGGGACCATTATCCCTGGTACATTCCTAAATGTAGTAGTGTAGACACAGGGTAAATTAAGTCGACTTAAGCAAACTTATGTCAATTTTATTTACCAGTGTAGATGCAGCCCTTGTTAGATTTCCAGTTGAAACTGATGTCCAGTCATTATCAGTGTACAAAGATAAATGAATAAATAGAAATCAGGCCCCTTTTGAAATCAGGCCTTTAGCTATTGTAGTCACACATTTCAGGGCTTTTTTTTTTTAGTTGTTGTTTTTAAAAATAAGAGTAGACTAAAAACAGCTGAGTCTAGAATTTCTGTACTAGAAAGAATTATGTGGGTTAGCAGCTGAGCAGTCAAACTATAACACTCCTACACTCACAGAGCAGTACATTTCATTCCTTTCTAATTCCTTCCCTAGTGTGACTCTGTAACTGTGGAGTTGTCACTCTGACTGACAGACATAGTTCACTGTTTCCATAAGAATGTGTCTAAAAACAGATTATACTTTCTGATGAGTAATTCAAAGGAGCTGTAAATAGCATCCAATAAAAAGTTACAGCTAGTGATGGACTCAGATGATTTCTAGAGTTAGGACTGAGTCTTTTGGAAGTCGTACTTAAAGTAGCTTCATCATTAGCATTTGCTGTGATTATTTTTCTTCTCTCACAGATATTTTTGAGAAAGTGTAAGAATAACATGGGGATACCTGTTTCTACTGCTCCATCATTTAAAGAGAAGTTCCTGACACTTAGCTATCCTCTCCATGAAAGTCCTATGACTCTCACCCTTTCATAGATAGATAGATAGATAGATAGATAGATAGATAGATAGATAGATAGAT
>ML685798.1:8862341-8884775 GCA_007922175.1 Pelusios castaneus
GATAGATAGATAGATAGATAGATAGATAGATAGATAGATAGATAGATCTACCACTTCTAGCTCCAGCACTTTGGCTCTTAAGGATGACAGTGCACACCTATGATGTTTACTGTATTCTTTTCTATTGCATTTTGAGGATTATATCACAGAGCAATGGATTAATACAATGTTAAGAAAAGAAAATTGCCAGAGTAAAGTTTTAGTTTGGAGTGGTATGGACGGTGTAAATATTTGGGTAAAATTCTTGAGGCAAGGACTGGCTTTTTGCTCAGTTTGTGGACAGTGTCACACACAAACCGATCATGGTCCGTGACTGGGTCCCCAAGGAACTACTGTACTAAAAATGGTGATTATTTGGAGAGATTTTTCAGGCATTTGAACAAAGTTGCCTTAAAAATTATAAACATTGGATGTTAGTGTCATGCCTCTTAGTCCATCAAGAAGCAAGATGTGAAACTTAGGGAAATATTAGAAGATTAGCAAACTGATGCCAAAGAAGTCTATTTTCCACACTACCCCCATCTGCACACAGAGCTCAGACATAGGCTGTTTGAACACATGTGGCATAGAATACCTACCGCTACTGTTAATTCTCAGCAGATAGCCAGGCTTTTTATGCTGTGAAAGTGGTGTCAAATTAAAACCACATAACTTGTCAAGCATTATAAAACAGGGTGATAGACCTAATCTAGCAGAAATCAGAGTGACCAAACTGTAAACAACCGTTTGAAACAAGCACTTTCATGCAGTACTGTCCAAGAGGAGAAAATGATATTGAGTAAAAGAACTTCCTGGAAATATATTCCATACTAAGAAAAGGAGACTGCAATGTTTGACAGTAAAGCACAAGAAGGAGTATGACTTTATTCTTCCCACCCTTGCTTCCAAGGAGGAGAGCTTGAATTGTTCCAATATATCTAGAGAAAACATGCTGGATTCCCACACAGAAAATAGAGGAGCAAAAAGAACATAAGCTAACTGCAACCTGATAGTTTCCAAGGCTATGTCTACACTTGCTAAAGTTAGTTTGAATTAGTTAGTTCGAACTAACTAATTCACACTAATTTTAGTTAGTTCAAATTAGTGTAATTCAAACTAGAAAAAGTTAGTTCAAACTAAGCAAGTGCTATTCATGGCACTTGCTTAGTTCAAATTAGCGATCCCCATTCATTTCAATGGCTGGTTAGTTTGAACTAAGAAATTAGTTCGAATTAACATGGCCACAATGGCTAACTAGTTCGAATTAACCCCTTAGTTCGAATACCCTATTTGAACTTATTAGTTCGAATTAAGGAAGCCCTTAATTCGAACTAACTAAAGCCTAGTGTAGCCATGGCTTTAGTTAGTTCGAATTAAGCCTCCTTAATTTGAATTAACTTGCCAGTGTAGACATAGCCCATGATGGAAACAGGAGAATGAAAACATGAGGAAAGGGACTTTAAAAATAGGCCAAAAGAAGAAAAATGATTGCTATTTAATCCCCTCACCAATAATTTGTTACTGGTGCAAGTTTCTGCGAAGCAGCAGGGGCCAAAGATTGCTGTATGCTACTAGTGATGATCACTTCCTGTCCAGATCAGAAGTCGTTTCAAGGCATCCTAAAATCACAAAGTGATTTGATAAATAGATTAGTAAAAAGTAACATGTCTAGTGTAATTGATTGAGTAAATGGGAGTATTGCCCCATCCTTTGTGGAAGGCTGTTGGCCCTGGGCCCTTAAAGACACCTTGATAGGATTTCCTCCCAAGATTGTTTCCTCCCAAGGTACTTATTCCCAGGACTACTTCCTCTCTACTAATAAGCTACAGATTTTTTATATATTAAACCTTTTAAAATTGTGAAGAGTCATGTCATACGATGAGCGGTGGCTGAGTACTAACACCATTTTCATTCGTTGGTTCCATCCCAGGAACCATTTGAGAAATAAGGTACTATGAGTGTGTATAAAACTGGATTACTCTAGATCACATGTGTCAAACTTAAGGCCCGCGGGCCGGATCTGGCCCGCCAAGGGCTCTTATCCGGCCCTCAGAGTCCTGCACAGCTCTCCCACGCCAAAAGTGTCAGGCATCGGTAAAGTGCCTGCAATTTTACTTTTTGTCAGCAGAGGGCGCTCCTCCACTATAGAAATACATTGGAGGTGCACCCTCTGGTGGCGAAAAGTAAAAAGTGCAGGCGCCTTTACCGGCAGCTTGCAGATTCCGGGGGCTGTGAGCAGTGTTTTTTTTCAGCTACTCCAAATACAGAGGAAATAAATGTTTGTCTTTGTTAAGTCGATTTAATAAGGTTGACTTTAAGTTGACTTAATGTCAATCTTATCACGTCAACTCTACAAAGCCAACTTAACTTTTCTAGTGTAGACATAGCCGAAGAAACTTTCTTGTCCACAGCTACAGTGGAACCATTCTGGGTGCTAAAGTCATCACCATTTAGAAACAATCATGCTCCCTACTCCCCTGTTCTTTCAGGCCATCCTGTGTTGCATACGAAAGAGGATTCAGTTATAGTCATCTCAATTGGGGACAATTTATTTCAAGGAATAAACCTAGTGAATTACCAAGATCCCTTCATTCTGACCATTTTGTACGCTGTAGCCATTTCCTAGCCTTTTTATCTGTTTTTGGTCATTTTAAATTGCAATCTCAAGGAAAGAAAGTTTTGTCTCCTATGAATCTGTACAGTAGCCAGCATATTTGGATGCTGATGTAGCATATTGTTAGACATTCAGAACAATTTTTAAGGTAGGAAAATGAATATTACATTGCCTCCACTCTTTGCATGTATGGTGCTCTTCTTACTTTGCCAGGCATGGCCTGGGTTGCAGGGATTGAACAGAGCATGCCATAGAGGGAGGAGCAATTTACTTCGAAATCGTGCCGCATGTGCTTTCCTTGCCCTCCACAATAGCAGGGCAGGCAGAGACTGTGTTCAAATTGAAAAGTAATATATAAATATTTAAAAAAACAAATACTGTACACCATATTTTCATGCTACGAGGAAAATGAGAACAACAGTCCTTATTCATTCTTCAGTGGCTTGATCATGTCCCCCATTATTACTTCAGCAATAATATGAGGTCCAAGGATATGATGGTTGAATAACATATGCCCATTCTCCTCTTGCACCACTTTCACTTTCTATGGTTGTTTGCAATTATTTCCACTTCTGAATCACAGAGCAGCATAGTCTCTTAAGAAAATATGATCTAGTAATAAAGAAAAGAGGTCAACCTTTAATGAAGGATTTCAACTGGTAAAGTAATTTAAAACATTTTAAAAGTGTTTCAGGTATTTTGAAAGTGTGACAAATAAATGACAATTAACTAGATGCCGGCATTAGATTCAACATGCGATGTGCTTAAAATGAAATAATTTTAATATATATGATTTCAAATGTTACATCATCAGAAAAAAAATCCTATGCATCTTCTCAAAGGAAGCCTAAAAAGAAATCCTCGCTCCATGAAAGTCATAATTAGCATGAATTCTACAACTGCGTATGGAGTTAATAATATGGACACTGCACTTTATGTACAGTAAAATAATTTCAACAAACAAATATATATTTAAATTAGTTAATTTCTTTCTTTAAAAATAATTATAAAATTAGGTTTTTCTATTTAAATTATTGCTAGACATGAAGTTTGTATAAAAAATTAGAACCTGTTTTACATATTCAAGGATGGAACAACTACTGTATCTCAAGAGTCACAAACCAATTAAGTGAAGGAAGGCAAAAAAACAAATAAGGATCCCATGTTGCAAAGGAGAAAAAAATTCTCAAACAGAATGGAGTAATGAGTAAAATAACAATTTACTTTTGGAAGAAGAATTCTCATCTCCAGCAAGTGAATGAGAGACGCCTACTCAGCATATAAATAAGGCAAATCAAATATTTCTTGATGTATCAGAACAATTTTTTGTCTTATCAGATAATGAACTTGTTTTTTGTGATGAGAATGATAGTTAATTCATTACTAATGGTAATGACAAATAACTTCATTGCAAGTATGTATTCTGTCCTCTGCTGGAAGAGAATCAATAAATTCAAGTCAGGGAAAAAAAATAGTCTAAAGTTGCAGAAGAAACATATTAACTTGACAGATTTGTGCAAGATTTGAGGATTTTAAAAATAAGCTGCTAACAGAAATAGATAAATGTAAGGAATCTATTCACAATCACCTCTAATTAAGATTTGGAATGAACATTAGTTCCTGATCCTGCAAATGTTTACACAGGTACTCAAAATAAGCCTGTGAATACTCTCACTGATGTCATGGGGATATTCAAATTCTGAAAGTTAACCATGTGCATAAGCATCCAGAGAACCAGGTCTTACACCAAAGGCACAGCGACAGATTGGCCGGCATGGGCTAGGGCCAACCCAGTTGAAGATCATGCCCACGCACTGCAGCACCCGGTAGCCGTGCAAATTTCTCCACCATGGCTGCAGGGCCTGACCTACAGCCATCAGCCACAGCCAAAAATGGAACAAAGGCACCAACACTACTCCACTTGCAGACACAAGTGCCAGCTGCTGGCCAGGCCCCACAGCTGCAGCTACAAGTGGATCAGTGCCAGCACCTCTGCTCCACTTGTGGCCACAGTTGCGGTCACAGTTGCTGGCTGCCGACTGGGCCTCGCAGCAGTGGCAGAGAAATTTGTGCTGCTGCTGGTGCTGTGTTGGATGGGCCTTATCTCAGCTTCTCTTGCCTGACCAACCGTACAGAGTCAGTGGCCCAGCCAGAAAGCCTTGCCTGGCTGTGAGCCTGTCTTAGACTTAAAACATCTTAAAAATTAGTTAAATAAATAGGGTGTCATAATACTTTTATTAGTGATGCTTGAAAAATGTGTTTAAACTTGTGTACCTGAGATAGAGAATTCAGAGGGCCTGACAGTCAGCTGATTTACATCAGCTCAGGATCAGGCCCTCAGTCTGCAAAGATACTGAAAAATTAATGTTGTAACTATTAATGAGTCAAAATGACAAAATACTGGCTGGTTTCTTTTCTATCCACCAAGAGAATGGCAGCTGCTTCTACTGCAGGAGTAGGACTTCTCCTGGGAGAACTTAAATGGTGCACTATACAGAAAACAAATAATAACAGATATAATATAGACAACAGAGTCTTGTGGCACTTTTAAAGACTAACAGATTTATTTATCCCATATTATTTATGCGATAAATAAATTTGTTAGTCTTTAAAAGTGCGACAGGACTCTGTTGTCTTTCTACAATAGACTAACACGGCTACCCCTTTGAGATATAATATAGGAAACCTTGTAATTACTCTATTAGTATGGTAAATCTAACTTTTCATACAACTTATTTAAAACCTACAGACATCAGTAATATAACTGCATGCATTTATTCTCCGCTGGTATTCAATTATCAAATCCATGCAGCATACTAGAGTACAGAATATAACAAAGTCCAGTTGTGTCATGTTGTTTGCGGATATTGATCATTTGGAAAAATAATATAATTTTCATTTAGAACATTCTTTTGATGTGAACCTTTTAATCTGATAGGTACTGGCAAATTCCTGCCACTGTCTGAAGTAATCCTGTTGCTAGTGTTTGAATTGAGTAATCTGTAAAAGAAGATGGATAAAGCCTTTATAGTGATATCTTCCTATTTTTACTTGTTTTCCTTTCAATTACCTGCCTACTGGTGGACTACAAAGGCAATGGAGAAAGATCTCTTCTGGAAGATTTTTGTAGCCAAGATAAAATATCATTTCTGGCATAATTGTGAAACAGCATCTAGAGAAGGGGGTGGATTCCACTTTCAGTTCAAGATCGTTTCTACTCCCACATTAAGTTCAAGCACTACCTATTGCAGAGAACCTTTTGATAACAATTTCCCCTTACTTAGCCGGATATGCTGTACTCTTCAGATTGGAATACCCTGTTGCATGAATCTATAGCAACCAAACCCATAATTTCTAATGGACACTTCAAATGCACCATTCTTCTGAGACTGGAAAATGTATTTGAGTCCTGATCCTGTGGTACTGAAGTGAACGATAGTTCTGCCATTGATTCAGTGGGTGAAGGAGTAATTCTTAAATTAATTTAACCACATAATCTGCTTACATATCTGCAAACAGATTTTAACTTCCTTGACTATATCTTTTATTTGAAAAATCTATGATTTTATTTATTTATTTATTTATTTACTTATTTATTTTTTACCCTTTGGCTTTGAGGGAAAAGAAATCAACTGAAGATGCTTAAAAGTGATTAGGCTGGTGATTTCTATTGTATTGTATCTGTTGCTTATTAGAGGTTAAAAGACACTTCCGGAGTAAATACTTGCATGTGTGAATTTAAAGTTTGGTTTCTGGGAATATCTGTGCAGGAAGTGCACACACAAAGAGACACAATCTTGGCTAAAGTTAATGCATTTTAAATATTCTGCAGGAGACTGACTTATTCCCCCAGCTTTACTAATGACCTTTCTTATATTCTTTTCATCATGTTTACGTGCTCTTTTTAGAATTATGAAATAATTAGATATATAGTTTTACAGTTAGAAATACAAAATGCAGATTTGCTGAATTCAAGGTTCCCACAAACATTGTCATGTAACCCCGATTAACATTTCTCCTCTGTAAAGTTGGTATTCACACTTATTTATATAGAGGATTTTGAGTGAAACAAATGTGCATAAAGAAAAAACCTTAATTTAGAGCCAGAGTCTGACAATCATATAGTTTGCCTTCACTTCAGAGTTAACTCGTAGTATCTAGAGGCACGTTACTCCTCTTGAGCTGGCTTAGTTTATGTGAGAATTGCCACATTGCTAGATAATACTAGAACTGCTTTGTCCACACTCCATGTGAGGAGTTTGGACTTTTGAGGGCATAGCCCATGGGGTTTTTTTTGGTGGTGGTGGTGGTGGTTGTGTGTGTGGGTGTGGGTGGGTATGGTTTTCTATGAATTCATTCTGGTGAATTATGGGAGAACTTGTCTGATCTTCCTAGGAATATGAGAGGGAATTGTAGGAAGGAGGTGGAGGACTAGGGGCATACAAGTGGACACATTGTATAGTAGTGATTTAGTAGCTGACAAGTTATGCTAAGTTGTGCCTATGTCCCCTGATAGGTCAGTCAGTTGGCTCTCAAAACATCGCTACACATGACTTAAGAGTTTGTGTCTGTGGACAGGATTCAGCTCAGTGGCAACTCTCTAGTTATAATTCAAGTTAAATTTGAAGTGAAGACACACCCTTGATCACATTTGGTAGTCCTTTTCCCAAGAGGTGTCACATTTAATAATCTCATAAGTGTCCTATTTATAATCAGTGGGTTAGACTCCTGTATAAGATAGTATTTAATGTGAGTAAGGGTGGCAAAATCTGACTATTAGTCAGGCAAATCTGCTGCATATATATTTTATTTTATATTCCGACACTGCAAAAATTTTAGATAAGGGCTCATGAGAGTATAAGGTAGGAGGAGCTATGTGGTCCATTGGAAAGAGTGCTGGACTCGATCTCTGAAGATCTTGGTTCAATTCTTAACTTAGCTACTGGCCAAGAAAGTGATCATAAACATATTGCCTTGAGGGCATTTCACCTCTCAGTGCCTCAGTTTTCCCATCAATAAAATGTAAAGATTGTCTAGCTTTACAGATCAGAAATGCTGTATAAGAGCTACTTATAGTTATTGTTAGTAAAGCATACTACTGATCATAGAGGTCTTTATTAGGTTTTGAATATATTGATTTCAGGGGGAGTTGTGAACTCTCAGCATCTCACCAGTTCAGGTTCCCCGAGCTAAAAGAAGTCTAAAATAGTTCGGCTTCTCTCTAAATTAGAGCAATGACATTCTAAAAATGCTGAAAAACATTTAAAAATGTACAACAGCTACCTAACTTCTACCATCTGAACCAGGGAATGAGCCTTCCGGGACTTACACGCTATTCAGCCTATAGCCTAAAATATCAAAAGTGTATTCATAGTTTTGATAGACCAAGACAGCAGCTTAATGCAAGAAGAAAAGATCCCCCTAGTAAAAGAATGCCATGTTTTCGGTGACACACTACCAGAACATATTCCTTACTTAGCTCAGCCAGATTTAACAACAAAAAGCATGTAATCTGTATGTTCATGGATTGATACTGAATGAGGTTAATAAATGGTTCTTCTTATCTAGATGTCTGGAATTAAAACAAAGAGATGCAAAACCCTACAATTAACAGTTATAAGTAACCTGTAATTTTTCAAACTCCTATACTAATTTTGATTATTATCCACTGCACATCAAATACTGGCCTACTAGCTAAAGACTCTGCCCTGGGGAATGGAGATTTAGTATTTGATGAATTGAAATGTCATTTTCTATGATCTTTGGACAGAGGAGATGAAAGCTGTATTGTCAGTGTTGCATAGGCACCATGTAGCTTTATTACCTCCAGAGACATAACCACATTAACTTTATACAGCAGGAAAGGTTGCGAGTTACAACACCACCAAGACATATCCTATTAAACATCATTATTGAGCAATTGCTTTGCACAAAATGTGCTTAAGCATAATGTCGCTGACATACATGCCTATCAACTGAGCAACAGAGAGCACACGTATTTTGCTAATATCAATTTCTGGCCAAGTGTGACTGAAACTATTTAATGAGGAAAAAGAACAATCTATTTTTTTTTTTTAAATCTAGTCTTGCATACCTCAACTTGTGAGAAGTATATGCCTCAGCTAGCAATTTGTATGTGTAATGTTCTGTAAAAAAATGGAATAAGCAGCAAGTAATTAACCATACATGTTGCATTTATGGAAGTGACTATATGCATGGTTAGTACTGTGTGGGTCATGTCCACCAATTCCCTTGTCTGTGCATAGAAATAGTAGTTTTCCAGATCCTCCAGCTGAAGATCTTGTGGCAGAACATGATTTGCAACCAGCACGGTGGTGCTGGTGATTGAACCAAGTCAGGTACTCATGGTGCATATCCTACTTCGCCATTCCATTGTTTTGGTTGGGCTTTTTGTTTTTTGAAAGGAATGACACCTGTGAAATAGAGATGCATCCACACTTACAAATTACACTTACTTAAGGAGGCTTAAGTCAACTTAAACTATTCTGCGTCCACCCTGGGCTTTCCTTAAGTCCACTTAAGCAGTTCCTTAAGTCAACTTAAGGAAAAGTTAAGTCGACATAATAACACCTCCTTTTAGGTTGACCTAATGCTTAAGTCGTCCTTATTAAGTCAACCTAAGCCAGTGTAGATGCAGAGTAGCCCTAAGTCGACCTCCATGGTCTCCAGACCTTCCTCCCTCACCTCCCTCCCAGAGATCCTGGCACAGGAAGAGCCTGCCCTGGCCAACCACAGAGCTGGCCAGACCTGCTGCTTGGGAGCAGGGCAGAACAGAGCCAAAGCTGAAAGTGAGCCCCATCCTGGAGCCACTAGGAAATCCTGGACCTGCTGGCCATATGGGGGGATGAGACAGTCAGCTCTCAGTTGCGAGGCAGCCATCCCAACCAGGAGGTATATGCGTACATCTCCCAGGCCCTGGCTGCCAAAGGCCACACCTGGGACACCCAGCAGGTCTGGATCAAGATCAAGGACCTCCGACAGGGTTACCAAAAGGCCCGGGAGGAGATGATCTAGACAGGGGCATCCCCCACCAGCTTCTGGTTTTACCAGCAGCTGGAAGCCTGTGTGGGCCAGGAGAGTGACAGCCTACCAGGCCACACCATCAACTCTGCTGAGCCCCCCTCCCTCGACGATGACTAGGAGGAGAGCTCAGGGGATGAGACTTTGGTGCTGGAGCAGTGGGAGGCCAGTGCCCAGCAGGAGCTGGAGGGCATCTTGCCAGCCCCGGAGCCGGCTGCCAGCCCAGAGCTCATCCCTGCCCCTACGATGGACCCAACGCCACAGGAGGAGGGAGAGGAGCAGGTTCCCACCGCCGAAGAAGACCCAAGAGAGGAGACATCACGCCAAACATCTGCTGCACCTGCTGGGGAGTGCTCCCTTCCTCTCTCCCTCCCTCTCTGCGGGTAGGGCTGGGCATGCCTGTGGGACAGGGACTGCCAGGGGACATGGCCCAAGGACAGGCATGGTCGGAGGGGAAGTTGCTCCCATAGGGGCAGAGGGGCTGGGGGCTGCATGGCAGGGGTGGGGGTGGAGGGAACCCGGAGGCAAGTAGTGCAGTGGTGTGTCTGGAGTTGGTGTGGGGGGACCGTAGGAGGGAGCACCAAGGACAGACAGCATACGCCCGACACTGGTGGCACCTCCTCTCTGGAGAGACCTCCGAGGCAGGGCTTCCTGCAGCTCACCGCCATGGGCAATGCATCCAACCTGGGCAGCACAGCACCCCTGGCATGTATCAAGGGGTCCCTGTCCCAAAGGACAGGGAGTGGGAAGCAGGGGGATGGTCGGGGACAGCAGCTGCTATCAGGCTGCACACTGCACTGGCTAATGGGAAGGACTCTCTTCTTTGTTTCTCCTCAGCAGCCCCTGAGCCCTTGAGACATGGCTCTCCCGGCGCCCCACCAGGCCTGATCACGAGAAGAAGGGTGCATCGCATGCGGGACGAGCTCCTCAAAGACCTGGTCTGGTCAGCAAGAGGACCGAGGTACGCTTGGTGGCGTGGCAGGAGCAGGAGGATGCCCATCAGAGGGTGAAGCAGGGTGGTGGGGTGAGCAGAGGCAGCTCAAGCACATGCTCGACCTCATGGAATGGCAGACCCAGTCCCTGGAGCACCTGGAGGAGCACCTGTTCCCTCGGGGTCCCTCCGTATGCCCTAGAGGTAGCCCTCCTTGCCAGTTGTCCAGGACCGGGGGCGAATGTCTGCAAGCCTGGGACCTGCCTTCCGCAGGCCACTAGCACCAGCCCCTCTTCCCAATCCTCTTCATTGACCCCACCCCCTCACTCCCCTCGACCCCCTTCCCTCTACCTGACGCTCTTCACTCCCCCCAACTCCCCTCACTCCCCCGATCTGCTTCACTCTCCCCAACCACCCCAATCCCCCTCCCTCCCCCCAACCCTCTTCACTGCCTGCAAACCTCCCAACCCCCGCAGCTCCCAACCCCCATTTCCCCCTCTGAATAAAAACCCTGAACACTGTTATGCAGTGTGTTGTGCTTTTTATTGGTGAGGGGACAGGGGGGAGACAGGTGTGTGGGGCGGGGCAGGCATCGGTGGGTGGTGGAGGTGACACGGCCTGGTAGCAGGCCCACCCCTCAGTGCTCCTCGCTGTCAAAGTGGGCCCTCAGCATATCCCAGATGAATCTGGCGCAGGATGTCGTTGGGCTGCTCCTACTGCACAGCAAGCCACTCGGCCTCTCATACGAGGGGGAACCTTTCCGCCCACAGCTCACAGAGGTTGTGCAGGCAACAGCATGCACTAACGACCACTGGGAGGTTGCTCTCGCCAAGCTGCAGGCGGGTCAGGAGAGCCCTCCAGTGGACCGTGAGATGGCCGAAGGCACACTTGACGATGCTGTGGCACCGGTTGAGCCTCCAATTGAAGAGGTCCCTGCTGGCATCTATGTGGCCCATGTATGGCTTCATCAGCCAGGGAAGCAAGGGGTAGGCAGCATCCCCGAGGATCAGGACTGGCACCTGCACCTCCCTCCTGAGATTTAGGCAAATGTTTATTTTCAGCTTTGCGATGGAGTAAAGAATCTTCACATCTGCTTGTAACCAAGTGTGTATGTGATATATTGAAGGGTGGTATAAACCAGTGATCAGAGGCATGCTGTTTGCTTCTCATACTGTCAGTAATATACCAGCAGTAAATAGGAAGGCGATTTTGCAAAAAAAGTCACATTGTTTCTGTTTTGCATACTTTTACATGACCTCTTTTATATTTACCATTTACCATGATTTTTAAAAATTTGTACCAACATCATTATAAAATAATTCATAAAATGTATTAACCAAAAGATTGATTTATAATGAGAAAAGATAGGTTTTTTGGTTTAAAAAAAACAAAAAAACAAACTACCCTGTATAATGATTTCAATAAAATTTGGAAAAGGATATCATAGAAAATGATGAGAAAAAAAGGAAAACGTTAGTAAGTTTAACAACTTTTTATGAAAAAAAAATCATTTTTTAAAGAACAAAAGCAATTTTTAATTGCAAAAAAGTACTTGTGACACAAATTCGGATTGGCTGTAGTCATTGTCATTTTAAGTCCCATATGCCAAAGTCCCCTGGTGGAAGTTAAGATCCTACTTGTTCTGATGCTAAGCAAGCTTTTGCTGTGAGCCAAGGGTAGGCACTGTGGATTTTCCAACTATATGTCTGTCCTAATATTGATGGAATGTTACTGGTTCCTGAACAAGTCTCAGGGCACTCTTTGCCTCTTTGCATAGTTCCAGTATTATTTAAGTATGTTAGGTTACAGTGATAACAAAATACTTTTTATTGCATTAGTAACTAGGGAGAATGTAAAAAAGTAACTATTGAAACTAAATACTTTTAAATCAATAGGAACAAGTAACTTGTAACCAAACATACTAAAATAATTGGTTGAGGAGCTCTTTGAGACATTGTAATAATTTTTAACAAATCTTGTAACACTGGGGAAATTCCAGAGACTCATAGGCTATGTCTATACTAAAAAAGTTAAGTCGACTTTGTTAAGTTGACTTTAACAAGGTCGACTTAAAGTCGACCTTATTAAAGTCGACTTAATAAAGTGGACTAAAATGACTTAGTTTTAAGTTGACTTTAAGTCAAATTAATACACTTTGTTAAGTCGACTTAAGCTGTTCCAGGACCAAGAAGCTGTTCGCGACTCATCCCAGCAGAGCCAGCCAGCGCACGGCTGGCTCTGCCGGGTCTGAGAAGTGGCGGGCGACTCTCCTGGCTCCCTTTTCCACGGTCCTGAGGAGAAGGGAGCTGGGAGAGCCGCCTGCCGCTTCTCAGTCCCGGCAGAGCCAGCTGTGCGCCGGGTGACTCTGCCGGGACAAGCCACGAGCGGCTTCTTGGTCCCGACAGAGCCAGCTGGCACACAGCTGGTTCTTTTGGGACCAGCCGCAAGCCGTTTCTCGGTCCTGGCAGAGCCAGCTGTGCACCGGCTAGCTCTCACTGGGACCAGCCACCTGCCTCCCAGGCTCTCCAGTCAGTGTTCCAGCAGGGAATCCACTCTCACTGGAGCCTTGGATGGGGAGCCCTTCTCCCCAAACCCGCGGATCTCCTGGCAGGGAAGCCATGGGTCTGGGGAGAAGGAAGCAGCCCATGCGGGGCTCTCTTGTCCCCCCTGCCCTAAGTCGACCAAGTCGACTTAGGGCATCTACACTGGCTAAGTTGACTTAATAAAGTTGACTTAGACACTAGTTCGAATTATAATGAGGTGCTATTAATTCGAACTAGTTTTTCCTTAATTTGACTTAAGGAGGTGCTTAAGTCAAATTAAGGAAAGCCCAGTATAGACGTGGAGTAAATTAAGTCGACTTAAGCTTGCTTAAGTCGACTTAATTTAAAAGTGTAGATGCATCCCATGAGTTCTTTAGTCCCGTCCACTTCCCTAGCTAATTCCCTTAATTTTTTTAATTTAGTCCTTTTGGAGTCAAAGACTGGTCACAGATTTATTTTTGTTTATCCTTCCATTCAGTTTGAACTGGATTAGCTCATGGTCACTCGAACCTAGGTTGTCCCCTACAACCAGTTCCTCTATGTAGTCCTCACTACTGACCAATACCAAATCTAAGATAGCGTCTCCTCTTATTGCTTCAGAAACTGTTTGGTAAAGGATTTGGTCTGCTATTTCATCCAAAAAAATCTGGGCCCTTTTATTGCTACTGGCACATGTCCTCCAGTCTATATCTGGGAAGATAAAGTCTCCCATAATTACACAGCTTCCAGTAGTGTTTACTTCCTTAAGGGTCTTAAAGAGGTCTCTATCCATGTCCAAATCAGATCCCAGTGGTCTGTAACACACTCCAAGCACTATCCCAGGAGAAACTCTAGTAGCTTTCTTCCCCAATGTGATTTTAAGTGAGATAGACTATCTTACTAATTCCATCACTTTGAATTTCTTTACATTCTATTCCACCATGTTTCTGTTATCCTATAATATCTTCAATGCATCTGACCACTTTGGAACTACAATATCTGGTTTCACTTCTTCTACCAGTAGTTCCACTTCCTCCATTTTGTTACCTAGGCTTCTCACATTAGTATACAAACATTTTAGTTTTTGCTGCTTGACTTCACTCACATTACTTACCCAACTTGGCAGTGTTGTACTACTGCCAACATCACCCATAAGACCAGTGTGACCAGAGCCTCCTGGGATAAACTCCTGGACATGCGAAAATCAGGGCAAACTGCAAAAACTGGAAACCAAACTCCCCAAACTCTAATGGGTGGTACACAAACCAATTCCTCTATCAGTCACAACCAGGCTTCTGGCACCCCACATCAGGTACCAAGAAATCTGCCCAAAATAGAAACAGCTCAATTTATTGCTCTCCAGCTCCTCTGGCTTCCACCTAGCTGCACGATCCCTCAAAGAAATAGGTTCTCCTAACCCTAAAGGGCCAGCCACATCACAAAGAACAATATAGGTTTGGATCTTACCCAAAATACCACACTGATAGCCAATCCTTTAGTACCTACAACTAAAGGTTTAATATAAAAAGAAAAGAAGCAAAATATGAGACATGTTAAAGTGTCAAAGTGAATCACATGCATACAAATAATTTAGAGTCCATGTAAAGCAGTTTGCAAATTTGTTCCTCTGGAGTTTTCAGGCTTGTTCCCCTGGTAAACACTCAGCACCCGGGTGGGCCTGAGTCCTTTGTCCAGTCGCAGAGGAATAGTTCCAGAGGTGGTTGTTGGCTGTAGACTGGGGACTTGAGACCAGATGTAGTCAGAGCTGCTGCCTTTTATCATCTCTGGCCTGCTCCATGCTGTGTGCAGTTCTTTCCAATCAAAATGGAGTTGAGTCACATGTTCAAGTCCTAATAGCTCAACAGGTTTCTCTCTGGACCCATTATGCCTGGGAGCTTCCTTAATGGGCCATTAAGGAGACAATGGCTGTAAACATCCTGTCTGGGGAGTTTCCCCAGAATTACACAAGTTAAAGTATAGATATAACAACCGTACTCCTAACTTCTAATACAAATACAATTCGTACACATAAACCATATAATCATTCCCAGCAAATTACTACCTTTCTATTCATACCAAACATGGCATAGTTCCTAAGGATTATAGCAATTATGAGATATTAAATCAAAATAATATCATAAATGGTCCCCTAAATCCAGATAGCGTCACAACCAATATTTGCACTTCCCTTCTTTCTAACTGCTCCCCGCCTCTATGTCCTTTACTATTTTATTTTCCTTCTTCTCAATGCTAATATCAGGAATGGAGATTGTCCGGGCATCTCCCAACCATATCCCCAGACACCCTAGTTTAAAGCTCTCTTAATCAGTTGAGCTAATCTCCCTCCTAGAAGTCTGTTTCTCTCACTACTCAAGTGAAGTCCATCCCAAGCAAACAGTCTCCTGTCCATGATTGCCTCCTAGGGTGCGTATACACTGGCAACTTAGGTCGACTTAAGGAGGCTTAAGTTGACCTAAACAAAGCCACGTCCACACTGGACTTTTATTAAGTCGATTTAAGCATTTCCTTAAGTTGACTTAAGGAAAGCTTAAGTTGACTTAATATCATCTGCTTTTAGGTCGACTTAAGCCTTAAATCAACACCTTAAGTTGGCTTAAAGCCAGTGTGGATGGAGATTAGCACCTAAATCAATTTTATCTTAAAGCATTAAGTCGACTTGATAAGGTCATCAAGGGGCTATGTCTACACTAGAAAAGTTAAGTCGACTTAAAGTTGAGCTTATTAATTCAACTTAACAAAGTTGACTTAACTTTTCTAGTGTAGACATAGCCCCAGTGCCCGTATATCCCAAAGCGCTCCTTATAACACCACTGCCTGAGCCATCTGTTGATCATCAGAATCTTCTGACACCTATGTTGTCCTCCTCTAGGGACAGAGAGAATCCCACTGAAGATCCCCTGAGTCTCTAGCTCCTTGAGAGTCCTCCCCAGCCTGGCATAGTCTCCTTTGATACGTTCCAATGAGAATCTAGCTATATCATTTGTACCCACATGAAGGACAATCAGAGGATTCTTTTCCGCTCCCATTAGGATCCTCTTCAGCCGCAGATCCACATCATGTATCTTAGCTCCAGGCAAGCAGCACACCCTTTTGTTCTCTGGATCAGCTCTAGTTATAGGCCTGTCTGTCCTTCCAGGGAATCTCCAATCACATAAACTTACCTTTTCCTCAAAACGGTGCGATTCTCCAGCCTATCCCCAGTTCTTTCTGGCTGCAAGTCATGATTTTTACAGTTGCTCTTTGCAATCCTCTGCATCCGCTACTGAATCCTCCCAGGGCTCTTATTTAGCAGTATTTCCATTGGCTCATCTCCACTTTGTATAGGACTAGCTGCTCTCCTCTTCTTCCTCGCACTCCCACCTTCAGTAACCATCTGCTGTGCTCCTTCTTCATTTGCTAACCCAGAAAACCTGTTTGTGAGCTCTACTTCTCCTTCACTATCTGGTCTTTTCCTCTGCCAGCTTCTCACAGTCACATGCTACCACTGGTCACTTTCCTCACCCAGCATTCTCCCCTCAGAATTGGTCACTGTTGCTTCCATCTGTAGGTCTGTTTTTTTTTCCTCCAGCCGCCCCATTCATCTGCTAACATTATGTTTTGCCAATATTTAAAAAGGGTAAGTAAGTGAGGGATTTGGGCCATAAATGATAGGCCATTTAGCCTGACATTTATCCCAGGTTAAAATCATAGTCAGGTTGAACAGGGTACAATAAGTTATGAATTAAAATATGGGAGCATAATTAATATCAATCAACTGTTTTATGGACAATAGGTCTTGTCAAACAAACTTGGCATATGTTTGAATGTGATAACTTTGGTTGATAAAGATAACTGTCATATACTTATTCCCAGATTCAAAGAAACATTATCCACAATCAATGCAGCCCATATTAAATGGATTAAAACTGATTAACTGTTACATTTAAAAAGGAGTTGTAAATGTGGAACCATCCTCTTATGGAGGTATTTCTAGTTGGGCCCAGCAAAGATCTGTTTCTGGCACAATGCTCTCTAACACATGGAAGAAAATATAAACTAATTTTCAGAGGAAACAAAATTTGGTGGAATAGTTAGTAATGGTGGGGACAAGTCAGTTACACAAATCAAGCTGTATCACTACAGAGCCTAGATTCATTTGAACAACATGCATTTTAACACAGCCATGTGAGAGGTCATATATGTAGGATTAAACTCTACAGGGAGAGTTGGTCAAAAAGTTTCTGACAAAACAGTTTCTCTATCAGAAAACTGCTTTGACAGAACCATAATGACCCATGAAAATGTGTCAATTCTACTGAAACTTTAAATCAGAGCCAGATAGGGCCTACTCACCTTCTTTCTTGGTTTCCAACCATCCCAATAGCTAGCTAACCAAGGGCAGGCTCACTCTCAGATTTCCTGGGTTGGTCAGCTGTCCAACTGGCGGGATGCCAACCAGTCAGCTCCCATGCAGCCTACTTGACTCACTGTATAGTTGGTGCGTCCCAGGAAGCTCCTAAAAATGCCAGCTCTCAGGCTGCTCAGATTTCTGTGTTGCCCAGTTACTTGGGAGTCAGGGAGCTTGCCTGCCAAGTTGGCAGGAGATAAATCAAAAAAATCTTCTTTTGTTCTCACAAAATGCAATATTTCTGGATTTTCCTTCCACTGAAAATTCTTTTTTTTTTTTTTAACCTTTCATCCTCTTTTGGGATGAAAATTGAGGTTTTTTTGTTTGTTTGTTCTTTGGTTTTTAAATAGCATGTAATTTTCCTTGGAAGGAAATGTCATTTCCAGCCAACGCTAACTGTAGTTCATACTTGCAAGATGGGGGACAGTATCTGGAATGAAGTAACAGTGAAAAAGTCTTATATGTCATGGCAAATAACTAATTGAACATGAGCTCCTAAAATCCAATGCTGCAGATAAATGCAGAGAAATATAAAGTAGAAGAGGTTTTGTTACTTCTGTATTTGTCATTAATAAAATCATTCCTGCAATACACTGTGTAGTCCTGGTGTCTGTACGTTCAAAAGGATGCTGTAAAAGTGGAATGGGTTCAAAAAAAGAACTACTAGAATGATGAGAGCTAGATAACCTGCCTTATAGTGAGAGACTCAAAAAGCTTAATTGATTTAGTTTCTTCAAGAGAAGGTTAAGGGTTGAGTTGATAATAGTCTGCAAATATGTACTTGGAGGAACGATTTCTGATTGTAAATTTATCTTTAATCTATCAGAAAAAGGTATAATGAGATTCAGTGGTTGAAAGCTATGGCTAAAACATTCAGAAAAGAAATAAAGCACAAAGTTTTAACAGTGAAGGTAATTAATCAATGGAAAACTTATATAGGGAGATGGCAGATCCTCCATTACTCTTTTTGGCCATGTCTATGTAACCTTTGGGTGGGCCAAAATTCATTCAGTTGCCCTTCTCCAGTGCCCCACAGAAATCAATCCCAATCCCTGTGGGGAAAGCAGCTGGAGACCCAGGATCCAGTCTGTACAGGACTCACGGCGAAGCTTGCTCAGAGCTACACTCACACATTAAAATACTACTAAAAAACAAACATAACAATGAACTTTATTAACTACTAACTAAATAAACCTTATCCTAAGAAAACAAACTACAATTAACCAAGAACAATCCCTTGCATGAAAAATACCCAAGAGTCCCAAAGTCTGTGTGGAGTACACCCAACTCTCAGCTACAGTCTCTGTTCCAGTGTGGAAGCTTGAGTGGCAAGAAATAGCTGTCCTCTTCTTTCTTTGCTGGGATCCTCTGTAGCATTACATGCAGGCTTTCTCTTCTTCTCTGCAACCAGCCCTCAGTCCCATATGCATGTCTGCAAGGTCTGTCGCAAATGACTCCTTTACATGGAGAAAACATCTTGTTCACTCCTGGCTCAGCTCCTCTCCAGAACACTGAGCACATGGTCTCCCCTCAAGGCAGCTCCTGCCTGCTGTCTGCTCAGGCTGCTGCTCTCCAGTCATCTGACTGACAACATCCCATCACACCAGCAGGGTACACTGTGGAGCATGCTCAAATTGCTACCACTCCCTGCTTCTGGAAGTTTCCAGTTGTGGGTCGCTAATCTGCCCAACAACAGTAACCCACCCTCAGCAGGTCTCTCAGAGATAGCCTTTTCAGGCATATGGGTTACATCTACACTTACCAAAGTTAGTTCAAATTAGTTATTTCGAACTAACTAATTTGAACTAATTTTAGTTAGTTTGAATTAATTTAATTCGAACTAGCATGGCCCCACTGGAATTTTAGTTCGAACTAAACAAGTCCCATGCATGGCAGTTGCTTAGTTCGAATTAGTTAGTTGCATTAAGTTCAATGTGCCGGTTAGTTAGAATTAAGCAGTTAGTTCGAACTGACATGGCCACATTGACTTAATTCGAACTAATTAATTCAAACTAATTAGTTCGAATTAAGCGTTAGTTCGAAAGGTATAATGGAATTTATTAGTTCCAATTAAGAAAGCCCTTAATTCGAACTAATGAAAGCCTAGTGTGGCCAAGGCTTAAATTAGTTCGAATTAAGCTTCCTTAATTCAAACTAACTTGCCAGTGTAGACATAGCCATTCAGAGCAGAGCAAAAATCATAATTTCCATTGAGTGTTTCATTCTAAATCTGAAAGAAACATCATAATTTTCTGTGGAACAGAAATTAAAAATAAAACAAAAACCATGTAGAAGCTTTGAAACATTTCATTTCCACATTTTCAATACAAATGAAATTTATCAGCATTCCTTAAACCACAACATACAATTTGCAGAGATAACCCAAAATGATGAGTATAGAGCCATTTCAATATTCAGCTGCATTTTTTCACAGCCCTAGTGCAGTTTTAGTTCAGGAGTCTGATACCCTCATTCTTCCAAAGATCTAGAGAGAACAAAGGTAAAAAAGATGCTGCTGGATCTTGCTCAAACCAAGGAGACTTTGAAGCACACAGATCCAGTGCTGGGATTCAAATACAGCAGTTCAGTGAGTGTCCAGCAGCAGGGAGAAGTGATAGGTATTATGAATAAAAGTGATTATAAGTATATCCCACATTTTAGTCACCAAATCATGCACAAAACTTTCTGATTTCCACAATTATATTTGCTGAATATTAGTGAATAAATATTTGAAATACTGAGATTTATCTTAATACTCACTAGTATAAAATAATTTGACCCCACAACTCATGGCCAATTGAATTCTGTATTTATTTTTTTCAAAAAATAGTTTTAAAATCAATATAAACTCTAAAAATATTCAAAACTTTTAGTTCTCTTCATTAAGTATTTGTTGACATCCATGCCCAGTGAACAGAAATTAGGCTTACAAAAAACAATATATAATGTATTATGATAAAACTGTACTCTTGAAAGCATAGTAGCCTCAATGGAGCTTTAATGCAGCTGGAACATGATGTCATGAAATTTAAGAAGAAATTGCAAACTAAATGTATGGACATAAACATGGAAAATTATGGATATTTCAAAAAAGAACAGAAAAAATTGTGGTTGGTTACATTCACCTTTAAGGCATCCCCTTGTTGTCCAGAATCAGTGCTGCCATTCTCTTTGGCTCCTAGCACTCCCTGAAGCCTGCCTCTGGCTATGTCTACACTTGTAATTTTAAGTCAACTTTAAGTCGACTTAGTGAGTCTACACTTAAAATTTAAGTTGACTTTGGGGAGAACTTACAAAGTCAACCTAGAGCATCCACACTGGATGCTCTAGGTCAACTTCTAGGGGTTAGGGGGACCTAGGGTAGGTCCATGGGGCGGGGGGCCACCCCTTGCCCAGTGCCAGGGGGCTCAGCCTTTGCCCCTTTGTATTTGGGTACAATGGGGCAAAGGGGGTCAGGGGCCCTGGTAAGGCAAAGGGGCAGGGTGGGCAGAGCTATGCCCTGCCCTGTGGGGGGGGGCATGCCAGGATCCCCCTGTGCCCCCCCCAGCAGGGTGGGCATTGGTGTAGTCCTGGGGTAGTCCTAAGTTGACTTAGGGCTACCCCACATCTACACTGGCTTAAGTCGACTTTAGGGAGTCTGATAATTTAAAAGTGACATTCCTAATGTACAATTTAGCTTACCCCAGAAGTATCACTCAAGCCATTTAAAGTACAAATATAAGGAACAGTGCTGAATACAATATCTTGGAACTCTGCCAATCACTCAGTAGATTGCTAGGTACCTATTTTGACCATTTTCTATATAAATGTTCCAACTGTGGGGGAAGGGAAGTGGAGAGGTTTCCCCTGCAGTGCATTTGAAAAGGACAGGGCAGAATATTGCAGTGAACATTTTGGATAATGTTATGCATCGCCTACATTCACTAATTAAAGCAGCCAAAGGAACTGCTAGATTCTTTCAAGTCATAGAGAGAGATCACATGCATATTTACTTTTTCTTTCCAAAACATGTTTCACTAAAAAGTTGATTACTTTAGCTTTTCTCACAATTGAAAAGCAGTAGAAGCAACAATACTTAGCCCTAGTCTACACTTACCACTGGTTTTGACCTCAGTCGATGGGAGATACTCAAGGTACGTAAAATACCTTGCATATTTCCTGCTGACTTCTTAAATCCCCCCTATACACTACATTAAGCTAACCAGAAATGGTGTCCGGTCGGCATAGCGTAAATGAAGTTCCGGAGCTGGTGTTCCAGCTCTGGTTTGGTTATCGATTGAGCACTTCTACACAGATGCCTCAATCGAAACCTGAAGATCTCACTGACAGCGGCGACTTTGCTGCTGTCAGTATAGACTTGCCCTGTGTTTTGATATTTAATCATTAAAGCCTGCTTAAACCTTTTGGGTGCGTCTACACTAGTGAATTAGGTCGACTTAAGAAGGCTTAAGTTGACTTAATTTACTCTGTGCCCACACTGGAGTTTCCTTAAGTCAACTTAAGATGCTGCTTAAGTCGACTTAAGGAAATTTAAAGTCGACTTAATAAGACCTGCTTTTTAGTCAACTTTAATGCTTAAATTGACTTCTTAAGTCGACTTAAGCAGTGTGGATGCCCTAAGTCGACTTAGTCGACTTAGGGCTGTTGAAAAACGGAGCCCCTGCTCCCTTCTCCCCAGGAAACCGCTAGTGGCTCATCCCAGCTCCCTTCTCCCTGGGACCACTTATGTCCCGGGGAGAAGAGACTGTGGGGCTCCCTTCTGGCTGGGACCCCAGTGGTCCCAGGATGAAGGGAATGCGGAGCTCCTTTCTGCCTGGGACCCCAGCAGTCCTGGACAGAACGGAGTCCTGCGGCTCCTTTCTGGCTGGGACCACGGTCCAGCTGCCGGGGAGCCCCGGGAGCTCTCTGGCAGCTGGAGTGCCGTACCGGCAATTGCTGG
>ML685798.1:8884785-8912770 GCA_007922175.1 Pelusios castaneus
TGCTGGGGCTCCAGCTGCTGGGAAGCCTCCAGGGACTCCTCAGCTGAAGGAGCGCCAGCAATTGCTGGCACAGCACTGCTCCAGTTGCTGGGAAACCTCCGGGGTCGCCACAGGATCTGGAGCATGGTCCCAGCCAGAAAGGAGCCACAGGGCTCTGTTCTGGCAGGGACCGCTGGGGTCCTGGCAAAAAGGGAACTATGCGCTCCCTTCTATCCGAGACGCCTGCGGGTCCTGAGCATAGGGGAGTGCGGGGCTCCCTTCTCTCCGGGACCACTAGAAGAGATCCCCCCGGGACCTCTCAGTCCCGGCTAGAAGGCAACGCAGGGCTCTCTTCTGCCCGGGACCTGAGCAGTCCCAGCCTGAAGGGAGCCGAGCAGTCTGGACCAGAAGGGAGCTCCGCATTCCCTTCTCCCCTGGACCACTCTGGGGCTTCATGCCTCCAGGACAGCCAGCCCCCTGTGGAGCTGGCTCTCCTGAGGAGAAGCCCTCCTAGCTTGGGGAGCTGAGGCTCGAAAGGAGCCTCGCCTCCCCCTGGACATAACTAGTTGAATTAGAGGGTGCATCTACACGTGTAAATTAAGTCGACTTAAGCAAGCTTAAGTCAATTTAATTTACTCTGCGTCTATACTACACCTTCCTTAAGTCGACTTAAGCAAGCTGCTTAAGTCGATTTAAGGAAAATTAAGTTGACTTTGTTAAACCTCATTTAAAGTCGACTTTAGGCTTAAGTCGACTTTCTAAAGTCGACTTAAGCCAGTGTAGATGTGGAGTAGCCCTAAGTCGACTTAAATGGCTTCCAGGGCTCCCTTCTCTTCTCCCTGACCTTCCTCTCAGAGTTCCTGGGACAGGAAGCCTGCTCTGGCCAGTCACGGGGCAGGACACAGCCCGCCCCCCCCCCCCAAGTTCAGAGCTGGCCAGGCCTGCCTCAGAGACAATGGCTGAGCAGGGCAGCCAGCAAAGCAGGCAGGGACCATCGTGGAGCCACGACAAAATCTTGGCCCTGATCAGCATTTGGGGGGATGAGGCAGTGGCCCCCAGGCTGCAGGGCAGCCAGAGGAACCGGAAAGTTTATGCCTCAATCTCCCAGGCCCTGGCAGCAAAGGGCTACACCCAGGACACCCAGCAGGTCTGGGTTAAGATAAAGGACCTGAGGCACGGCTACCAGCAGGCCCGAGAGGTGACCCTCCAGATGGGGGCAGCCCCCACCACCTCCTGCAGCTATTATGCAGAGCTGCATGGCTTCCTGGGGCAGGAGAGTGGGGGCTACCATGCGGTCACGGTCGACTCTGCCGAGCCTCTCTCCCCCGACGATGTCCAGGAGAGGGCTCGGGGGGAGGAGACCTTGGGTCCGGAGGAAGGGGACACCAGCCAGCCCCAGGAGCTGGAGGGCACCTCGCCACCCCTGGATCCAGCTGCCAGCACGGAGCTGATCCCTGCCCCAACAGCTGACCCAGCTTCCCAGCTGGAGGGAGAGGAGCCGGTTCCCCCCTCAGAGGAGGACGCAAGCGAGGGGCCAGCACCACAGAGACCTGCTGCAATTGCTGGTGAGTACTCCCCCCTTTCTCCCTCCCTCCTGCGGCCAGGGCCGGGCATGCCTGTGGGACAGGGACTGCAGGGGGACATGGCCCAGTGACAGGCAGGGTTGGGGGTGTGGGAGGCACTCCCACAGGAGTAGAGGGGCAGGGGGCTGTGTGGCGGGGGTAAGGGGGAACCCCAAGATGAGTGGTGCAGTGGTGTGTCTGGAGACAGGGTGGGGAAACCCTAGGCAGGAGCCCCAAGGCCACACAGCATGCCCCAACACTGCCGGCACGTGGCCCATGGGGAGACCCCCCAAGTCAGGGCTGCCTGCAGCCCACCACTGTGGGCACTGCACATGACCTGGGCAGCACAGCTGCTGGCATGTACCAGGGGGTCCCTATGCCAAAGGACAGGGCCCTGGAAGCCGGGGGATGGTCAGGGGACAGCAACTGCTGTCAGACTACACCCCACATGAGCTAATGAGAGGGACTCTCTTCTTTACTTCTTCCCAGCAGTTCCTGCACCCTTGAGACGCAGCACTCCTGGCATCCCAGAAGGCCCAATCTGGGGTTGGGTGAGGAGGAGGTCGCGCTCACGGGACGAGATCCTGGAAGACCTGGTCCGCGTGAGCGAGATGATGGAGGCACGCCTGGCAGCAAGGCAGGACCAGGACGAGGGCCACTGGAGGGTCGAGCAGCGGCTGCTTGAGTGTATGCTCGACCTCCTCGAGCGGCAGACACAGGCCATGGAACGACTGGAGGAGCGCCTGTTCCCCAAGGGCCCCATCTTGTGTCCCAGAAGTGACTCTCCTCGGCGGTGGCCCAGGACCTGGGGCGGACACCAGTAGGCCAGGGACCCACCTCCTGGAGGCCAGGGACTCCGACCCCTTCCCTGACCTCCCGCTCTCCCCCCGACCCCCTTCACCCTCCCCAAACCTCCCAAACCCCCTCCCTTCCTCCACCTTCTTCACTCCTCCCAAACCCCCTCCCTCCCTTGACTCCCTTGACTCCCTCCCTCCCTCCACCCCCTTCACTCCCCCCAAACTCCACACCTCCCAACACCCATTATCCACTAAATAAACAGCTTGTACCCCAATATATGTTTTCTTGGTTTTTTCTTGGTTTTGGGGCAGGGGGAGATGGGTGTGTGGGGGTGAGAGGGCAGGCATGGGTGGGTGGTGGAGCTGACGGGGCCTGGGAGCAGGCCTAGCCCTCAGCGGGCCTTGCTGGCAAAGTGGGCCCTCAGCGCACCTCTAATGGTCTGCGCCCGCTGATGACTTCACTCAGTCCGGGGCAGGGCGTCCTCGGGCTGCTCGTAGTGAGCGGCGAGCCCCTCGGCCTTGGCTTCCCAGATGTGGGGGACCCTTTCCCCCCACAGCTCACAGAGGTTGTGAAGGCAGCAGCATGCGCTGACAACCTCCGCAGGTTGCTCTCTCCGAGCTCCAGGTGGGTCAGGAGGGCCCTCCAGTGGGTCTTCAGCCGTCCAAAGGCTCGATTGACGACACTGCAGCACCGGTTGAGCCTCTGGTTGAAGAGGTCCCTGCTGTCGTCGAGGCGGCCCGTGTATGGCTTCATCAGCCAGAGGTGCAAGGGGTAGGCGGCATCTCCCAGGATCAGGACGGGCACCTGCACATCGCCAATGGTGATGGTGTGGTCAGGTAAGAAGGTGCCCGCCTGCAGGCGCCTGTACAGGGCAGAGTTCCACAGGATCCTCGCATCGTGCACCTTCCCCGGCCAGCTGACATAGATGTTTTGAAAGATCCTGCGGTGGTCCACCAGGGCCTGCAGGACCACAGAGTAGTACCCCTTGCGATTAATGTAGTCCCTGGCACGGTGTTCCGGGGCTCGAATGGACACGTCGGTGGTGTCCACAACACCCACACAGTTTGGGAAGCCCAGCCCAGTGAGGCCATCGAGGAGGTCATGCAGGTTGCCCTGGGTGATGAGTCGGGCTAGCAGGACACGGTTGATCACCCCACACACCTGCATGATGGCAGTCCCCACAGTGGCCTTCCCGATCCCGAACTGCTGGCCAACGGAGTGGTACAAGGAGTGGGCTTGCCAGCTTCCATAGTGCGACGGGCCACTCTCTTGTCAATGGGCAGGGTGGGTCGCAGCCGGGTGTCCATCCTCCGCAGAACCAGGGTGAGCTCACGGACCAGCTCGAGGAAGGTCCGCTTGCTCATCCTGAGGTTCTGCAGCCACTGTGTGTCGTTCCAGGTGGTCAGGATGACCCGCTTTCACCAATCAGTGCTGGCTGCATGTGCCCAGTGGCAGCGAGGCACGGCACGCACTTCGCTGCCTGCAGCAGCTTGCTGGGCCAGCAAGGTGGGGTCAGGCTGGCGTCTGCCTCCGTGCTGGTGGCTTGTAATGGAAGCCTGGTCCAGAAGAGAAGCAGCCTCATCAGTAGCTGTCAGGTGCTGTGCAGCTGCCTGACAATTCTCAGAAGAAGAGCTCGGTCCCTGATCTGCTCACCCTCCATTTTGCCAGGCACAATGGGGAAGGTGCTGAGCTCACTTCCTCTTTTCTGGGACTGGCCCGGAGAGGGAGAGCACTTCCTGATTGCCACATGCCACACTTCCCATCATGCACCACTCCTAGTCCTCCTAGCCCCTGCCAGTTGACTTAAGCATCAAGTGGAGATGCTCTAGGTCGACTTTGCAAGGTCCCCTTTAAGTCAACTTAATTTTATAGTGTAGATGCGCTAAGTCGACTTAACGAAGTCGACTTAAAGTTGACTTTGTTAAGTCGACTTAGCTAAAGTCAACCTAAATTAACAAGTGTAGACATAGCCAGAGAGTCCAGTATAGACTCTCTAAGTCAACTTAATAAGGTCACCTTAAAGTCGACTTAGTAATGTCAACTTGGTAAAGTCGACCTAAATTTTTCAGTGTAGACATAGCCTTTCAGTTTTTTGATCACTGTTGGAAGACAAAATAGCTATATATCAATCCCAGAATGACATCACTATCACATGAATGTAGTACCAAGGCATACTGCTCTTCATATCATTTTAGTCAAGAAGACACACATGAAATAGCAGTAAATTGAGAGGGAAATACACTATTCATTTGTCCATGGTTCCTGTGTGTTCCATGTTAGGAAGAAGAATTAATGTTCAGCAAATTCAATCAGCATAGCTCTTTAAAATGTCAGCAATAATATTGACTCTGTCATAATCACTGGATTTCAATGTCCTGGGAATTACCACTGAGATTCAATATACATAATTCTTCGCACTCCACGAAGGACTCAGTTGGAACCTTGCAATCTGATTTGTAAATTACAGAGAAGGGACTCAATTCTGCCTTAGTCACAATTTGGTCCCTATTTTTCCCTCCCCATTTCTTCCCCCTCCCCACCTAGTCGCTGCCTGGCTGTGCAGAAAGGGGCACAGTGGCCCTTTTTCAGTTGCCCTGATCCCCGTGCTGTGATTTATGATGTGAGTAGAACTGGTTGGGGATAAGCTTTTATACTCTCTTGCTTCTTTTTGTAAATTCAGAGGGTAGCTAGTGATTGAGACTATGTCATCTGAACTTCAGGAATAACCAAACATTTCACTTCCTCAATATGCAAATTGTATTTCATTCCAGATGCAGAATGAGCATTGCTTTTGTCAGGTTCTAAGGACTATAGTATGATTAATTCACAAATTGTCACAGATTTAGACACCAAAAGCTAGCAGCTTGTCTCGGTCTGCCCACGTACATTGAGGAAATGAGCTACAGTATGTTACTCTGGCATCTATCAAGAATTTTCCATCTTCAAATAGTAATAAAATGTGTCAGAATGTCTGATTTGGTATTTTATTATGGAATTGGATTCGGTGATTTTATTTGTCTCTGAAAACTATGTTTGAGTACTTAGGTACCAAGAGTAACCATTATAATTAGAATAAAAAGTTTGCATGTGTCATTTTCACTTCTTTGAACATGCACATTTTCATGCCCAAAAATTAACTGCAGAAATACATATTAAATTAAGCATAGAAATATTGTTGCTTCATCAGTCACTAAGGATACGTCTACACTGGCAACTTAGGTCAACTTAAGTCAACCTAAACGTAGCCACGTCCACAATGGGCTTTTCTTAAGTCGACTTAAGCATTTCCTTAAGTCAAGGAAAGCTTAAGTCGACTTAATAACACCTGGTTTAAGGTCGACTTAAGCCTTAAGTCGACTCCTTAAGTCGATTAGTGGCTAAATTGACCTCATTAAGTTGACTTAAAGTGATAAGTCGATTTGATAAGGTCAACAAGGGGCTATGTCTACACTAGAAAAGTTAAGTCGACTTTGTTAAGTCGACTTAATAAGGTCACCTTTAAGTTGACTTAAAGTCAACCTTATTAAGTTGACTTAACAAAATTGACTTAACTTTTCTAGTGTAGACATAGCCTAAGTGACAAAAAAGTCATGGAGGAAAAAGAACCTCATTGAGAAATTTAGAGTTTAGATATCCACAAATAGTTGTGTGATAGTTAGTAATCTTTTGTGCTACAGCAGATTACTCTAGAAGATAAAATATTTTGGACCAATGATCTCTTTCTTTCCTAGAGATACTTAAATTTTATTTGTTATATTAATACATAGGACTATTGAGGTGTGTTCTCTCTGGGCATAACTCCACAGATTATAGAATATTAGAGTTGGAAAGGACCTCAGGAAGTCATCCTAGACCAACCCCCTGCACGTCATTGGATTTACACCACTAAGTCTTTTAGTCTAGGGAAAATGTCATGTCCACCTAATCTGCCTTCTTATCACAAACTCAGATCACTAGAATATAGTTCAGAAGATGGTGCACTGAGCATTGTTTTCATAGCTCTGTTCATATTGATACCCATGTTTCTTCCACTGAGAAATTCAAATTAATTTAGACCCCAGATATTTTAGTTTGAGTAGTTCAAATATATGTTACTTTATACTTTTGGGATTCATCACATTCTTCTTTATCTCAACTAACCAAAATGTATCCTCTGCAAATTTTGCCACTACACTCTTGACATTTTGCCAAGTTGAAAATAGATCATTTATCTATTATCTTTTCTGTCTCTCATCCAGGTTTTAATCCATGACAGAGTACTTTACTTCTCCCCGATACTTATTTAGTTTCCTTAATAACCTCATTAGGAGTTTTATTAAGTCCTTTATGAAAGTTCAAATAAATTAAATCTTCCCATCCTCCTTGATTCATTAGCTTTTGACATAACCATAACATTCTAGTAGATAGGAGGAACAGAGTTTCCTTTGGTATATCTTTAGTTATTTTCTCATCCAAATTATCTGGTATTAAAATAAAATGTATAAATTCCTGAATCAACATAATGCCTTTTTCTTTTTAAAGATTGATATATTTGCCATCTTCCTCATCACAGTTAATGTTGCGATATGGTAAAAACTCATCTACTTCAATTTTAAATTCCTTCTGAATTCTTGGATGACAACAGCAAATCATCAAGTGCCATAGAACTTCTTGTTTGTTTTGTAAGACAAGGCAGTAAACTTTATCCGTTTGATACAGCACCTCTTCTCTTGACATCTCAGGCACTGACTGCCTCATCATTATTACCATATTGGGGATCAGGTAGTTGTTTTCCTAATACCACTGTGATGAAAAGTAAGGGAAAAAATAGTTTGTCTGAGATCTCGTAATCCTCCTTCATTATTTTATTAAGTATATTTCTAAATTTCCAGCGGGGGAAGTAAGTACTAGCTTGAGGAGATATGCAATGCACTGATGTGGATCGAGTTAGTGTGTTAAAAATAGAGTGTAGCTGCTGTAGCATGAGTGGTTGAAGGAGCTAGCCTCTTCTCCTGTGGTCTCGATTCTCACAACTTTTCCCTCCACCCAAGTCACATTTAGTCCATCCCTTCTGGGGCAATGGAAAGTCTAACTGAAACAAATGTCTAAATTCTCCATCCAGTCTTCTATCTTCTCTTCTGTTTTCAGTAATCCATACACATGTCTCTGATGGCTCTCTGTCATCCTTATCCCCTTCTCAGGAACTCAGGCAACCTTCCCCACTGGCTGGTAGTGGAACACACTGCAAATACACTGGTTTCTATTGATGGTTACTACAACCAGTAGCCAATGTATGCTCCTTCAGACACCTTGCTGCTGCCTTTCTAAATGTCAACCTACCATAGCTATTCCTGTCCCACAACCTCTCTACATTCAACCTTTTCTCAGGGCTGGGACTCACAAGGCTCAGCTCTGGAATCCCTCAATATAATACCAAACTAAAAGTACAAATAAAAATCACGTCTGCTGGTTTGGAGCTTGATCTTTAATTCATCAAAGCCACTCAACTGAACATATCCCAGGGCTCCCTCACTGGAAATACAGATCCTATCTTATTATCCGGGCTCAGTACTGGAGCTTGGGAGAAGATCCAAGGTCAACATTCTTCCTTGATCTACCCAATCTCTCCATTCTTAAATTCCAGCAAATGACAACAGATGACTTCCAATCTGTACTTCCCTCCTTTATAATCATCACTCAGCTCCTTCCCTTCCAGACTTTGTTTTCAGGTAAACCTGACCCAACATCCTATGCAGTCAGGTAGCATAATTGTTCTCTCATGGCCAGATTAACCCTTTCAAAACCAGGATGGTGTTTTTATCATCACAGGGATAATACCTGCTGACCCTCGTATAAAATCTTCATCTCCATTCCTCCCTCCCCAAAATCCCACTTCAAAGGTATGTGGGTTATGTCAGTTATATTATTTCACAAAGGGGGGGGAGGGGTGAGAGAGAGAGAGAAAAAGAATGCTTGGATTTATGTGTAGTTCACAATACAGTTCCTTATAGCTCTAATATCTGAAGTACATAGAACTTTATGAATTTACTGCAGAGCTGGATCTATTAGCATTATTAGTTGAGGACATATGTTCTATTGAATCCAGAGTCAGTCTCTAATGATGACAACTCACCTAGGGGCATTGCTTTGATGAAAATGGTTAAAAATAAAACCTATTTTAGACCTTACATGCTTTAACCTGAGGGCTCTGATTTTGCAATGAGCTACATGTAGCCTAATTGGTCATACAAGTTTCATAAATGTTGGGCTGGAAGCCACTTCTAGCTTACTTACTTCTAGGGTGCATCTACACTTACAAATTAAGTTGATTTAAGATTGCTTAAATCAACTTAATTTAATCTGCATCCACACTACATTTTCCTTAAGTCGATTTAAGCAGCAGCTTAAGTCGACTTAAGGAAAATTAAAGTCGACTTTATTAAAACTCGTTTTAAGTTGACTTTGCTGGCTAAGTCGACTTTATTAAGTCGACTTAGCCAGTGTGGATGCAGAGTAACCCTAAGTCGAATTTAAGTCGACTTAAAGGTCTTCAGGGCTCCCCACTGCCTTCCCTGCCAAGGTGGCTAGCACAGGCAGAGCCTGGCATGCCCCCCCACAGGGCAGGACAGAGCCCTGCCCATCCTGCTCCTATACCCTGCCAGTGTCCCTGTACCCCTCAGCCCCCATTGTACCCAGATACAATGGGGAAAATGCTGTCCCCCTGGCACTTGGCAACGGGTGCCCCCCCCCCGCCACCATGGATCTGTCCCAGGTCCACCTAGCCCCTACAAGTTGACTTAGGTGCCCAGTGTGGACACTCTAGGTCGATTTGGCAGGGTCCCCTTTAAGTCGACTTAATTTTTGAGACAACAGAGTCCTGTGGCACTTTTAAAGACTAACAGATTTACAAACCTGTTAGTCTTTAAAAGTGCCACAGGACTCTGTTGTCTTTCTACAATAGACTAACATGGCTACCCCTTTGGAATTTAATTTTTGAGTGCGGACATGCTAAGTTGACTTAAATTAACAAGTGTAGACATAGCCCTAGAGATTACTTAGCCAACCCTACTGTGCTGAACCAGGATAACATATACCTAGGCTATCCCTAATAAGAATTTATTGTGTTACTTAAAACAGATTACACAATAAAGACAAATCCATTATCCATGCCTTACCATAAGTAAAGATAAACTGGAGAAAGTGCACATATTTGTAATTTATTTTTCAAGAATATAGTTAATTTCTTTCCAGCACAGTCCTGTTTAATTAGTTGAACAAGTTTGTTTACTAAGCATTTTTTCTTTGATTATTTTAAGTGGAAACCAGTAAACAGCTCTTCTTCATTCACTAAACAGTAAATTGATGCTTTTTGAAGAAACTTAGATGGAAGCATATTCTAAGAATATACAATTCAGTCTAAATCAAGTTGATTTCACCAGAATTCCATTTGCTGGATGGCAGGAGATATACTGCAAAAGAATTGTAGTTTTTTTGACAATATCAGAATATCCTAATTCAAAATTTTCTGAATGAAACACTTTGATTTTTCATTTTGATATTCCTCTCTTTTAAGGTTTTTTAGTTGTCACCCTTTGTATTCTGTTATATATATTTGTAAGCATGTAGTCTTGTGGGTCTGTTGCTTGCTCTCAATCTACTAGGGAGGCTATGCCTTTTTGCTACACATTTCTGTAATGACAGTCTGCAACAAGGGAAGTTAGCAATCGCTAGGACTTAAGCCTTCAGCCGGATAGAACAGTGAATAGCTAGGGGGCCTAAGCCCCCAGGCAGACTGGGACACCAAAGAGTCTAATGCTTCAATCTACAGGCAAGATTGAGTGATAAGCACCAACCAGCGTAGGGGCTCAAGCATGGGTGAACACCAAACTTGGTCTATCAAAGAGGAAGTCTTTCACCCTACTTCACTGGATGCCAGTGCAAGAGACTAACAGTGGGAAAGTGTTCCACCATTGGGTCAGCAGAGAGCTGGCTGTAACAGGCCAACTTATGCACAGCTGGACCGTAAACCCAGGAATGGTGGACTTCTTTTTTTCTCCTCAGGATGTACATGAATCCTGGGGTCATCCTCCATCTCCCCAGCATACCCTGCTAGCGACAGTTCCTGTAGTCCCTCAGTACTGGTTGTGTCTGGGAGCTCTGGTAAGTTCTCAGGACAGCAGAAGCATTCAGTGAGTTCAGGGTCTAGCAGTGATGTGGAAGTATCTGTTTGTCTTGGAAGCTCCAGTGTAACTGAGCTAGAGGGCCCACCTTTTATGCTTCCTGCCCTATGCCTCTGCTTCTGCTATGGCAGGTTTCACCCACAAGGGGACATCAGGTCCTGCCTCACTGTCAATCTCTGAGGGAGGCCATACCTCCCCATCATCATTCATCATCTGTATTAGTTCATGTAGACAACAAAGGTCCATTGCAGAAATCCAATATGGCATGTGCCAAGTTAGATCATCTGTCCCTAAATATTTTGCTAGCTTGGGGCAGGGTAAATGGAAGCGCAGTGACTGAAACTCTTTTATCAACTCTTAGTACATCATCTTCAATTATATGGCCACTATTGCCATTGTTTTGAAGGGTTCATCCACCATGGGTGATGAAAACTCCACTGTTGTCCTATCTTCACCAGAGCCTCATTCACTGACTGTTTCAGAATTCATGACAGTCCCTCATGGCTATTGTAACAGCTAAGAAGAACAAGTCTCACTATATTTCACCCTGCCAAGCAATCCCTACTTTGGTCAGTGCCTACCCCCCACAAGCAAAGACATGAGGGTGGACTTTTGGAGAGTCCCACTACCATATTAAGTTGAGGTAATATTCTTAAACTTCTGTAAGGCATTAGCGCTATATACTATTTTAATTAAGAAACTAGAAATGAAAGAATTCATATGATACACTTTGAATGGTTAAAAACCCAGATATCTAAATGTAACTTTAACAGAGAATCATCAGTGAGTAGGTATGTATCTACTGGGATCCTACAGTGATTGGTTCTCAGCCCTTTGGAATTTATTATTTTTATCAATGACCTTGAAGAAGACACAGAATCATTGTTGATTTAGTTTGCAGATGACAAAGATTGGGGGAGTGGTAAATAATGAATAGGTCAGATAACTGATACACTGCTATCTGGATCACTTGGTAAACTAGGCACAAGCAGACAATGCATATTTCAATACATCAAAATAGAAACATCATACTTACAGAAACAAAGAATATAGACTATATTTACAGGATATGGTACTGTATTCTGAAAAGCTGTGACTTAAGAAGACTTGGGGTCTTACTGGATAATCAGCTGAACAGGAGCACTCAGTGTGACATTGTGGCCTAAACATTTATTGCATGTATAAACAGAGGATGTATAAACCGGGAAATATCAAGTACAAGTGGGGAGATCAAATTACTTTTGTATTTGTCATGGTGCAGCTTCAAATGGAATCTTGTGTCCAATTTCAAGGTCCAAAATTGAAGATGGAGGTTGATAAATTTGTGTGGATTAAGAGAATAGCCACAAGAATTGGAAAATATATCACTATAGTGATTGATCTCCTTGGGGTGTGTCTACACTGGCAAGTTAGATTGATTTAAGGAGGCTTAAGTTGATCTAAACAAAGCCATGTCCACACTGGGCTTTACTCTAGTCAACTTAAGCACTTCCTTAAGTTGACTTAAGGAAAGCTTAAGTCAACTTAATAATACCTCGCTTTAGGTCAACTTGAGCCTTAAATCGACTCCTTAAATAGACTTAAAACCACTGTGGATGGGGATTAGCAACTAAATCAACTTTATTAAGTCGACCTGAAGCATTAAGTTGACTTAATAAGATTGATAAGGGGTTATGCCTACACTAGTTAAGTTGACTTTGTTAAGTCGACTTAATAAGGTCAACTTTAACTTGACTTAAAGTTGACCTTATTAAGTCAACATAACTTTTCTAGGGTCCACATAGCCCTTGAATCCATCTTTTACCTTAACAAAGAGAAGTATAAGGGATGACTTGATCACTGTCTTTAAATATGTATATGAGGCATAGAAAGTTGATAATAGAGAGCTCTTTAATCTAACAAAGGTATAACAAAATCCAATGGCTGGAATTTAAAGTCAGACATAGACTAAAATTAACTTGTAAATTTTTAACAGTGAAGATCATTAAAAACTGATACAATTTACCTAGGGTTGTGGTGGATTGTCCTTCACTAGATATATTAAAAACCATATATATATATATATATATATATATATATATATATATATATATATAAAGGTGCTCTAGATCAAAGAAGAATTAATAAAGAGAAGTCCTGTGGCTTGTGTTGCACATGAGGTTGGTCTGTATGATCACAGTGGTGTTTTATGGCCTTATAATCTGTTAAAAAAAATACCCAAATGATAAATTTCTCAGTAGGAAGGTTATCACCATTCATTATCTTTATTAAGTGTAAAAATGATGAATGAGTAAGGGGAAGTGGGACTTATTAAAGTCCTGCAATTTACCATAACAGAAGCATTTCTGTCAGTGATGTGAAAACAATCGTTCCAAAATAATGCATATATTTTAGATCATTTCCTAACAGATTACAAATACTGTAGTGTATTGCTATGAATATGCTCAAATCAATTTCTCTAATTTCAATTTTATTAATTGTTTTTGATCAGAGACCAGAACTAATAAAACTGTGCTGTAGAAATAGTAAAGCAAGAATTGCTACCCCAGAGATGGTTTCAGAATCATATGACCCAAATCATCCTATAAAAGTCACAGATGATTAGGTGAGTCATACAACCTGTAAGGATACTTTGAGAAATAAAAGCAAAATGTCCAGACCTTTTTTTAATATTAAATCGGCAAACCTTCTCATCTTTCTGGCATAAGTATTGTGAGTAAATTCCAGTTCCCGAAAGCAGACTGTGGGAGAGGAGCTGCCTGAATACATTTCAGAAAGTCTTAGCATAACTAGAAAAAGAAAAAAAAAAGTATAAGTGAGAAATGTTCCTTCCTCCCCCGATTCCCAAAAGCTTATATAGAGATATTAATATATTAGTATTCACTCCTCTGTCCTTGTGCCCCTCATGGCAAGAAGGAACACAGAATGTGCTGTTGCATGGTTCATGTTATTAGTAAGCTACTTAACTGAATGAACTACATTATACTTTCTCATATGGATTCATGGAGTATATTTTTTTACTGAGCCTTTATGATGTAGTATGATTGAAGACGATCATTTGTATAATTGTGGCTACCATTGTTATATGATTACAACAAATCTGATGCAAAGTGTATCATGGAAGGTGTCAATGAAAAAGTTACAATCTGTCAGACATGATTATCTTGGTTAAATCCATGTATCATCAATGTATTTGAGGTTATGCATATTGGCTATGTATTTGTATCTGAAATGCGTTTGCTCTTAAAGTGATATCCACAAGGTAGTTTTACATCCTATCTATCCAGTCCAGTGTTGATAAAATGTTTAGTTGCAAATGGACCATTCAGGTAGTGATGATGGCTCATTAAGAGAAAACAGCTGTTCAATGAGGACACATGAGCTGTTCAAATGAGGACTGAGGACGAATCAGACAGGGAGAAACTAATGGCCACCACTGTGATTAAGCAAAATATGCAGATTCATGTGAGGTTGAGATGTAACGTCAGATTCCATCTTTATCAGTAATTTTTCATTTACAGGAGCTGTGGGTTTTGTTTGAGTCAATAAATATCCAGGCACATGGCAGAGGATATAAAAGACACCTGAGATAGCTCCATTGTGCCTCATTCCTGCTCCAATGCTCTGGACTGTGGATTTACAACAAAAAACGAATATACTGAACAATGGACTGAAGACTTTCCAATCTTTTTGAAATTGCCAGAGAGACTTTTGCAAGCCAGCAAGCTATTCCATCATTGCTGTGACCCTGATATATGAACACTGAAGGTCACTGACAGGTATATAGACTTTAAGGTGAGAAGGGACCATATTGATCATCTAGTCTTATCTCCTGCATATTACAGGTCACAGGACCTCACCCCTCTTGAAATAGACAGCTAACCTCTGTCTGAGTTAATGAAGTCCTCAAATCATTGTTAAAGGCTTCAAGTTACAGAGAATTCAGCACTTACACTAATTCAAGCCCCAGTCTGCTGAGAAAGAAGAAAAGAACTCAAGTTTTTGCCAATCTGACCTGGAGCAAAATTCCTTCTCAACCCCAAATATGATGATCAGTTAGACTCTGAGCATGTGAGCAAGACCCACCATCCAGATAACTGGGAAAGAATTCTCTGTAGTAACTTCCCACCTAGTGTCCCATCTCCAGCAGTTGGAGATTTTTGCCACTGTAAGTCACTGCTGGGGCACATGTTACATAGCCATTCCCATCATATCATCCTCTCCATAAACTTCTCAAGCTCACTCTTGAAGCCAGTTAGGTTTTTAGCCCCCACTATTCTCCTTAGAAGACTGTTCCAAAATGTCACTTCTGTTATGATTAGAAATCTTCATCTAATTTTGAGCCAAAATTTCTTGGCCAGGTTATCGCCATTTGTTCTTGTGTCCACATTGGTGCTTAACTTAAATAATTCCTCTCCCTCCCTTGTATTTATCCCTCTGATGTATTTATAGAGAGCAATCATATCTCCACTTAGCCTTCTTTTGGTTACACTAAACAAGCCAGAGTCCTTGGCTATATATACACTTGCAAGTTAGTTTGACTAAGGTGGCTTAAATTGACCTAACTTAGCTCCTGTCCACACCAGGCTTTCATTAAGTCGACTTAAGAAACTCCTTAAGTCGACTTAATGAAAGCTTAGGTTGACTTAATAAGAACTGCCGGTTAGGTCAACCTAATCCTTAAATTGGTTCCTTAGGTAAACCTAAGCACAGTGTGGATGCTTAAGTCCACTTTATTAGGTCGACCTAAGGCAGTTAGGTCAATTTACTAAGCCCCCGTTCAGGGAAACCGCTGCGTTAAGTCGACCTAATAAGGTCGACTTTAGGTTGTTTTAAAGTCGACCTTATTAGGTTGACTGAAAAAAGTCGATCTAACTTTTTGTAGTGTAGACATAGCCCTTGCGTCTCCTCTCATAAAGTAGGTTTCAATTCTTTGGATCATCCTACTAGCCCTTCTCTGTACCAGTGAAAAAAATCATATTAATCTTTCTTAAACATAGAACAGATTCCAGATGAGGTTTCACCAGTGCCTTGTAAGGTAGTACTAGCACTTCCATATATCAACCGGAAATACCTTGCCTGATGCATCCTAGGATTACATTATCTTTTTTCACAGCCACATCACATTGACAGCTCATAGTCATTCTGTGATCAAACACACCCAGGTCTTCCCCCTTCTCTGTCGCTTCCAACTGAAAAATCCCCACTTTATAGCAAAAATTCTTGAAATTAATCTTTACCTTGCATTTTGTACTATTAAATTCTATCCACTTTCTATTACTCCAGCTTACTATGTCATCCAGATCTTCTTGCATGATCTTCTAGTCCTCCTCCTCTGTAGTAATACCTCCCAACTTTGTGTCATGAGCAAATTTTATTAGCACACTCTCACTTTTTGGACCAAAGTCAGTAATAAATAGGTTAAATACGATTGGTTACAAAACCAATCTCTGAGGAACTTCATTAGTAAAACCCTCCAATTTGACAGTTCATTTTTCAGTATGACCCACTGTAGTCTCCCCTTTAACCATTTCCTTGTTCACCTTTCAATTTTTACATTAATCCTCATCTTGTCCAATTTAACTAATAATTCACCTTATGTAATTTATCAAATTCCTCACTAAAATCCAGGTAGATCAGATTTACTGTCTTTCCTTTGTCTAACCCCCTTTTCCCTCCCCGTAACAAACAAAAACTTCAAAAAACCATTAACTTCTTAAAGATGGAGATCAGGTTGTTCTGGCACGATCTACCTTTTGTAAAACCATGTTGTATTTTATCCCAATTACCATTCACCTGTATGTTTTGAACTACTTTCTCTTTCAAAATGTGTTCCAAGCTCTTGTATAGAAAAGATCAAAAAGGTCTTTAGTTTCTTTTCTTAAAAATAGGAACTGTATTAGCAATTCTCCAATCAAAGGGTACGATCCCCAAGTTTACAGATTCATTAAAAAATCCATATTATTGAGCTTCCAATTTCATTTGCCAGTGCTTTTAATATTCTTGGATGCCAGTTCTTTTAGTATTCTTGGATGGAGATTGTTCAGGTCATCCCCAATTCAGACCTATTAAACTGTTTGAGTTTGACTTCCAACGTGGATGTGATAAATTCTACATCTATATCTTCTTTGCCATTAGAATATGGTTCCTTAACCATGCAATAATTCTTTTCTTTTCCTTTCTTTTCTTTTCTTAATTTGCTAAAGATTGGCTGACAATGTGATATTTGGGAGATACATATTGACCTGGGGGGTAAGTGTCTGATCTTTTGGGATTGGTAGAAACTCACATGTGGTGAATAGGGTTTTCAGCAACATTTCACTATGTTGGACCAATCTGTCTGGATGAGAACCTAGGGCTGGAAAGCCTAATGAGACTGTGTTTAGCTTCTTGTTAACCAATGTGGTGCTACAGAAGCTATTTCAGGGTTTGGTGAATCTAATTATAAAATAAACCACGTTTTTGGTGGAATTGTCTGCCCTGTTTCTTGCAGTCTGCCCTGAATATAGCATTCCCAATGTGGTCAATTCCAGGAACCAGGTCACAGCCTCTCAAGACATTTGCGTGTAGGGGTCTTAAATCCTTGCCCTGACTTTTACCCAGTTGTTGCTGTCTCCACCATCTCTTATGTATTCTAGGGTATGCTTGTTTTTTGCTCCTGATTTACAAAGTCCTTTTAATAACTGAAAAAAAGTATGCACAAACTACTATTGAGGCATAAATTCTCTACTGAGACAATAGGTAGCCTTTGCAGGACCTATTTCTTAGAGTAAATCCAGGAAACAAACACTGTATGGAACTTAAAAGCATATATTATTCTATGTACATGAAACAGCACATTATGGGTTTTATTATATTCATATCAGAGTGTAGTGTATCTATAATGAAGTCAGACTGTTAACACCTCTAAACTGCAGTGTCTTTTTGTAATCCTTTAAAATGAACCAGTTTAGCCACCCACAGGAATCTCTAAACAGAAGAATATGTTATAGAAAGGCAGACTTGTAGGTTATATGACTGCATGTTCTATCTTTAGAAAAGAAGAAATTCATTTAACAATTTTTGGCCCGTTGAGTTTCAATGCCCAAACAAAAAAATAAGTAGCATTTTATGGCTAAAGATATATTTCTGATATGTCTATACATTTTAAAATGTATTTAATCCGCTCCACCTTGTCCTTCAGCCGGCTGCAAGGATGGGCCCGCTCAGGGCTTGGGGGAGGGGGCGGGTCAGGGGGGAGGGAAGGGGCCCAACCAGTTGGCTTCATAACTCTCCCGCTTGTGAAAATTCATTGGCGTTTGGGGATTCTTTTTGGGCTTCCTTTGGGTCCTGTATGAGCTTATGGGCAGGCTTCTGAGAAGCCCCAAACAAGCCTGATTTTGCCTGGAAACAAACCAATTTTGGCTTGAGACAACCCAAAATGGGCGGAGTGCAGGAGCGTAGCCCACACGTGCATGCACAAGCCTAATTTTGGCTTGGCCTGTTCTTGGTGGCAGGGCCGTCCCTGGGTGGCAGGTTGGCTTGAATCTGATTGGTCAACTGACATCCTTGCAACCGCTCCTTGCAACCGCTCGGCTGGTCAGTCAGCTCTGGGGCTGTAGGGGAGGAGCCTGGTTCTCTGCTCCACCTTTCCTCACCAGGCAGCTCCGGTCCTGATGCTGAGCTGGCTCAGTTAGAGCTGGAAGGGAGAGGAAGGAGCCTGACCTGCCTGTGGGCTCTAAACCTCCTGTTCAACTTCTCCAGCCAGCAGGCTCCAGACTGGGGTGAGAGAAGAGGGGTTGCTGCTACGCTCCACAGGCTGGCTAGGGCATGCAGCTTCTGCTCCTTCCCACCAGCTTTGGGGTTGAGTAAGGTTGGAGGGGCGGAGCTGGGCCAGTTTGGAACTAGAGCAGACAGACAGAGGCAGGACTGTTGCTGCACCCTGCAGGGCCAGAGGGCTGGACTGCAGTCTTTGGCAGGCAGCAATCTGGTCTGCGGGCCACACATTGGCCATCTCTCTTCTATATTGAGGGGTTCCTAACAATGTTACAAAACCAATTGGCTCGAGCCCCCATCCAGTCTCCTGGGAAATCACACACTATTCCCTGGGCACCTTAGAGGGCAATGCGTCCCTCTCACAAGCACAAATCTGAGTATAGTACATAAAACTTTTAATAGTAACATAAAGAGACTATATAGAAGCAATAACAAAACCAGCACCATTTGGGGGAAACAGTGCAGTGTAGGAGTCACACAAAAAACAATAAGCAGTACTCACCTCACCCCAGTGTCTGTATAGCATATCCTTCACTTCTCTGTTACCTCCATACTTACCGTCATAGTTTTAGCATCCACCTCTTCGGGGGGCGAGGGCGGGGGAATGGGGCAGGCTCAGCCAGTCCCCTCCAGTTGTCTTCTGCCACCTTTTTGTCCACTGGTATTGTCCACTAGCCACTCACACTGTCCACTGGTGCTGTCTGCTGTCTGCTCACACTGTCCTCTGGCTGCTCGTACCATCTGCTGGCACCATCTGATGGCCACTTGAACCATCTGCTTGCACCTTCCACTGGTCTCTCATGCTTTCCAGTGGTGCTGTCCACCTGCTGCAAGCACAGTCCACTCACACCATCCACTGGCCTGTCTGCTCGCACCATCTATTCTGACCAGCTGTCTGCTTGCAATTTGCTCTCCTCGCCAAAAGCACCAACTTCTTCTGGGCCTTGTCAGCTGTTTAGTGATTTCAGCTCTTAAAAAGAATTTCAACCCTCTAGTGATCTTAGCTTTTAGGACACCAAAGATAAGAATAATAAAAGATTTCATAAGAAATCATTAGTCTATCTTTTTACAATGGGTAATTAAGCATTGCCTAAGGCACAGCTCTTCAGCAGAACTGATGCCACTACACCCCCCCCCCCCCCCCCCCGTTTCAGTACTGTAAAACAGGATCTCTCACTCTTCTGAGTTCTGAGTTGCTGATGGTGACTTTTCCATCAGAGCAGGCTAAACACAGTTTATACAGTCAAAGGGCAGCACACAAGGAAAAAAACAATATTTCTTTCCCCCTTCAGTTAAAACACAGAGATTTGTAACCCAAACCAGCCACACATATCATTGCCCATCATGCCCTGCACCTGTGTTGGTTCAGCCATATATAGTGAAATTATGCTAAGCACTTAATTGTACTCATGCAAATACAAAGCCCATGCAAATAAGGTACCTCCTTTTTGCTGGCTGAACTGGAGAAATCCCCAGCCCCTCAGCCCTTACTTACATAACAAAATAATGCACACATTTTTCAGCCCAGCTGTCCTCCCTTCCTGGAGAACTTTCTTCCACTTTCCCACCACCTACTCAGGGCCCTGCAGGAACAGCCTTCTTGGTCACTGCAGTGTCTCCAAACATAGCTCAGTCTCTTGGGCTTTGTAACCTTTTCTAGTAACATATTCTCAATTAATAGTAAGTTGTTAAAGCTAAGGATAGGGTGACTAGATGTCCCAATTTTATAGGGACAGTCCTGATTGTGACGCTGTCAGGATTTAAGGAACCATTTATGATATTATTTTGTATTAATATTTTATGATTGTTATAATCCATAGGAACTATGCCATGTTTGGTGTCAATAGAAAGGTAATAATTTGTGGGGAATGATTATATAATTTATGTGTAGGATTTGTATTCATATTAGAAGTTAGGAATATGATTGTTGTATTTTAACTTGTGTAAGGCTGGGGGAAACTCCCCAGACTGAATGTCTATCCAGCCATTGTCTCCTTAATGGCCCATTAAGGAAGCTCCCCAGTATAATGGGCTGAAGAAGAAAACCTGTTGAGCCACTAGGACTTAAACATGTGACCCAGCTCCAGTTTGATTGGAGAGACCTGCACACAGCATGGAGAAGGCCAGAGGTGATAAAAGGCAGCAACTCCAACTCCATCTTGCTCTCAAGTCCTCAATCTACAGCCAACACCCATCTCTGGAACTATTCCTCTGAGACTGAACAAAGGATTGAGGCCCACCCGGATGCTGGGTGTTTACCAGAGGAACAAGCCTGCAAACTGCTTTTCATGAACTTTAAATCATTTGTATGTATGTGATTCGCTTTGACCCTTTAACATCTCTCATATTTTGCTTCTTTTCTTCTTATATTAAACCTTTAGTTGTAGTTGCTAAAGGATTGGCTATCAGTGTGGTATTTTGGGTAAGATCCAAACCTATATTGTTCTGTGTGCTGTGGCTGGCCCTTTGGGGTCAGGAGAATCTATATCTTTAAGGGACTGTGTGGCTACGTGGGAGCCGGAGGAGCTGGAGTGCAATAAAGGGAGCTGTTTCTATTTTGGACAGATTTCTTGGTACCCAGTGTGGGGAACCAGAAGCTTGGTTGTGACTGATAGGGAGACTGGTTTAAGTACCACCCATCAGTGTTTGGGGAGTTTGGCTCCCGGTTTTGCAGCTTGCCCTGATTTTTGCACGTCCAGGAAGGTATCCCAGGAGGCCCCGGTCACACTGATATTCAGGGCTTTCTCTTTTATAGGCATCTATTATCCTCCAACTTTTGTGTGACACTGACTGGAATGGGGGGGCATTTGTAAAGTGATTTAATATCAATATTTCAAAATTGCAATAATTCATATGAGATAGGCCATGTCAGATACAATTAGAAAGGTTATAATTTGCTAAATGTGATTATATTTTTTATCTGTATGCATCATCTTTGTATTGGAAGTTATTGATATATTTGATGTATTTGTATTGTGATGTATTTCTGGGTGAGAGGATGGCTGCAGCTCTAGTCAATTTAATGGCCCATGAAGGAAACTCACAGGTACGATGGGCCCAGGGGTAGAAGCTGGTATTACACCTGATGAGTTACCAAACTTACTCAAATCCCAAAGGGGTAGCCGTGTTAGTCTTTAAAAGTGCCACAGGACTCTGTTGTCAAACTTACTCATGTTACCCTAGATTCCATCTTATTTCTAAAAATTTCCACAAGCAGCACAGCAAATGCCAAGGGACATAAAATTTTACCAGGTAAAACTGCATTTGTATGTATCTGATTTCTTTAATCACTTAATATTTTTCATATGGTTTGATTCTTGCCTTTTATAATAAATCTTTACTTTTAGTAACTAAAGGATTGGGTGGCAGCATGGTATTTTGGTAAGATCCAAACGTATATTGATCTGGTAATATGGTTCACCCTTTGGGGTCAGGAGAACAACTTTGGTAAAGAGCATAACGTTTTAAATAACTCATTTCTGTACTGGATCTAGAGGCTGATTGGGAACCAGAGACTGAAAAGCAGTAAAGGACGCTGTGTATATTTTGTTTTAGCTTCTTGATAACCAGTGTGGGGAATCAGAAGCACTGTTTGTGGCTGGTTGGGAAGTCTGACCTCAGTGTCACTGATGCTGAGAGAATCCACTCTTCTTTTGCAGTCTGCCCTGACCTTGGAATTTTCAGGTGGCTACTCTAGGCACAAATGGGTCATGCCCTGTCCTGATTTTTCACACTTGCTATCTGGTCACCCTTGGGAAGGGTACAATCAAACCCAACTTAGCTTGCAGATTTGAGTCTCTAGCCCTGTTATAGAAAAATGGATTTGGTAGAGGACTACTAGGCAATCCTTTGAATGATAACATCAAATTTTATTAAAACAAAAAATGATTGGCTACGTAATCAGCCACACAACTACCATTTACACAAATGGTACAGTTATACTCACCCTCAAAGATGAAATACTGTATTGATGGGTGACCAATTTAACAACAGGGAACAGTACAGTCTTATAATTCTGAAACCTAGTGCCACACTTTTGACTGAAGCTAAATTGGCTTCCCCTTCCAAGTTAGCAAAACTACTCCATTAAAATACTGATTAACATTAAACTGTCCTCTGCCATAATTATATTTACACCAACTTCTTAGTAATATCTTTACATTACATTACATTACATTAACATCTGCACCGATATCCTTCTGATGCTATCAAAATAGATAGCACTTTTGAAAACTGTGAATATTTTATTAAAATGCTCATTAAAAACCTTGCTTAAACTGTCATAATCAAAACATAATGGTGTCATAACCCTGGATCATGTCCTTCCTGACTCTTACTTTCCCATTACTCTTTGTTTCTAACTTGTCTTTGACTTTTCTCACACTAGCATTTTCATTTTCCCATACTTCTATGCACTGAGTCAATATAAACAAAGATAAAATATCAACTCTATGTCACTGGTTTTTGGGCTTTTTTACAGGAAATTTTAAAATGAGATTTTTACCTATTTTATTAATAGGGCCATTTTTTTCATACAAAACTGACATATTTCAACCTTAAAGAAATTGAAAACCATTTTGCAGCATTTTTTCTACCATTGAGCACAAGTGACGCCTGTTACATATGATAGACATTATATGCTATGCAGTTTCATTTTATATTTTAGTGATTTGAACAATAATGAAAGGATTTTTTAACATGCATATAACTGTATTCATGGCAAAAGGTGACATTTCATCTGGAACTGAGATATATTTTCAATTGTCAGAGTGCAATCTTGATTTTTATGGTAAAATTTTGAAAAGGTTTTCAGAATAAAAGGACATAAGTTTAGAGTTATAGAATTTGTATTTGTGTTTTTAAAAGCTGAACTTCAAAGTGTTTATTCAGTCTTCCTAATTTCTGGCTTCTTTTTATCCCCACATCTATGATCTATCAGTCTGAAGCTCTCCTTCATTTGATCCTTCTTTATCTCATCTCTCTAATGCATGTGTGCAATAAATGAGATGAAATCCTTTAAGATACCAAATGTAAATTAAATACATTTATAGACAACTTGACCACCACTTACTTCCTTACTCCAATTCACATATACCACACCCAACCCCCAAAACAAAAACAAACCGCTACTCTAGGCTCCCAGATCTGTTCCTATTTACGTAAATAAAAGATTTATTAGTGACTTAGATAGAAGCAAGACTAGATCCTAGACAGCTGTTTATTTAGATTTTCTAAGTTTACTCCTTATACTGTGCAGGGTATTTAGGCATAAATTTCTGTAGCTCACAAAATATTACCATGAAGTATAGTTTTACTCTGAAACATGGATGTAAAATTTGGCTTCATAAGGTTTTATGTTTAGTGTCTCTAAATGCTTTCCATATAATATATGCTTAATTGACAAAAATATATATGGTTTCTAAATGCAAATTCAACTAGACTCTGAAAATCAACCAGGACTCTTTTCCTCTCCTGTACCACCACTAAGTAAGATTGCCCTAATATGACTGATTGGACTGAGTAAACATTACCACTGAAAATTCAGAGGAAAGAACAAAAACTAGCTTTTTCAATTTAAGCTGTACTGTTAAAATAAGGCTTGAAGAAATAAAAATATTTTAAAATTATTTGTAACTAAAGTGAGTGTCTGTGACTCTGAATATGCAAAAATGACAGAAGTGATATTTTTACATGGCACTTTTTAGATTAGAGCTGAATTTTAACCTTATCATAACTTAAACAATTGATATCTCAAAAACAGATACATACAACACTTTTTTCCTACAATTCAACAAATTCCCATCCTCCACATACTGTCATGTGCTTCAAGTCCATAAGAAAGCTCAGGCTGCAGGGAAAAAATCTCTCTGAAAGGAAAGAATAAGGAAAGGAAGGAAGGATGAATGAGACTATTGGACATATGCTTTTAAATAGATCCAACTTTCACAGGCTTTTTTGGTATATGAATCGAAACTGGGTTAGCAGGACATACATGTCATGTTTTCTGCTGCTGCTTTATTCTTCTCTAGCTAACATAACTTAGTACTATATTAAAGGAATATTCCCCAAAGAGCAAATAGTATTGTACTATTCAACAAAACCATTTAAACTTTCCTACTCCAATAAACACTCCTAAAAGAATATTTAAGCATATGCAAAGCTAGAGAATCTGCAGCACATGTTATGCATCTTAACAGCAGCAATTTCACATAGAGCTCATGAAAAAAGTTTTCAAATGTCAAAAATCAAAATTTCAGTGAAATTTCAACCAGATGTGTTTTGTTAGCAAATTATTCACTAGTCCTATCATTATTGTCCCATATATTCTAGAAAGCAATAAAGACTTAGGGGCCTATTCAGTAGATTATAGATTTTAAGATGTAAGAATGTTTACTTAGACTTTTTTCTTATTGCCACAGCATTAACAGTAATTTGGCCTATTGGTAGAGATAGCTGAAAAACATAGGGAAATTTTACAAAGAAAGAAAGAAAGAAAGAAAGAAAGAAAGAAAGAAAGAAAGAAAGAAAGAAAGAAAGAAAATTTTGTACCTTTTCTTGTGGAAATCTGGAATTTTTATGATATTTTCTGTAGAAATTTCAAAAATGGGAAAGTTTTGACCAACTGCATTTGAAGGTATTATGGATGGAAACTAGATTTTGCTTTTTATAGTCCATGGCCACAAGATATTCTGTTTTTATAATGTATTAAAACACAAATAAAAAAGGAAGACAAAACAGGTAGACTATTTAGGGATCCTCCTTATTCTCTTAACTTCCTTCCCACAGTCTATGGCTATATCTACACTTGAAAAGTTAAGTCAACTTTGTTAAGTTGATTTAATAAGGTCGACTTTAAGTCGACTTAAAGTTGACCTTATTAAGTCAATTTAACAAAGTCGATTTAACAAAGTGGCTACCCTTTAAGTCAACTTTATTAAGTCAACTTAACATTGGACATAGGAATCCACACTGCGGTAGTTATTAAGTTGACTTAAGCTTTCATTAAGTTGATTTAAGGAATTTCTTAAGTCGACTTAATGAAAGTCCAATGTGTACATGGAGTAATTTAGGCTGACTTAAGGGTCCTTAAATTGACCTAACTTGCTAGTATAGACATACCCTATTTATTTTGCAAAGAATCATTAAAAAGAAAAACAAACAAAAAAACCCTATTGCTTGAAATTATGTTGTATGTCATTATATGCCCCTTTTTCGGGAAAAGTAACATAAATGTAAGGTAGTAGTTTGATTAACAAATCTGACCCAGTCTCATCTTCTGTCTACCACACAACAAACACAAAGAAAAATAAAAAGAGGAATCTTCCCCTGCCACCAAATATCAACAAATAGGGAAATGCATTTCCTGCTGAGTTGCAGTTCAGTGGCTAGAAGGATCAGAGGCACAGCTGCTGACACAGTTGGCTATGGATATATTTTTTCACAGTTTTGTAGAGTCTTTTGGCCAGAAGGGACGATTATGATAAACCAGTTTGTACTCCATCTTAACACAGCCCATTGGATTTATCCATTAATTTATGCATCAAATCCATAATTTCAGTGTGTGCATGAGCCTATGCTTAAGATTCATAGATTTTAAGGTCAGAAGGGACCAATATGAACATCTAGTCTGACCCCCTGAACAGTGCAGGCTACAGAACCTCCCGCCCACTCCTGTAATAGACATCTATGATTGAGTTATTGAAGTCCCCAAATCATGCTTTAAAAAGCTTCAAAGTACAGGGGAGGTAACCTCACAGTTTAAAAATTGTGCCTTATCCCTCATCTGCTTTTCTTATCTTCATCTTCCAAATATTGGATCTTGTTATACTTTTTGTTCTAGCCTAAATATATCATTCTCTAAGTGCTAACTTGTGGCTTGTAATCAAACTATCTCAAGCTTCTTTAGGGTAAACCAAATAGATTGAGCTTCTTATGTCTTTCACTATACTGCATGTTTTCCAGACTTCAGATCATTCTTGAAGGTCACTTTTTTTGAGCTCTTTCTGATTTTTCCATATCCTTTTGAAGTGTGGATAGAAGAGGTGGACAGAGTATTCAAGTAATGGTTTCTCTAATCCTGTGACACCATCACAGGACCTAATCAGGCCACCTACCCCATCAAGGGCTCATTCACCTGCTCATCCACCAATGCGATTTATGCCATCATGTGCCGGAAATGCCCCTCTACCTTATATATTGGACAAACAGGACAGTCTCTATGCCAAAGAATAAATGGACACAAATCTGACATCAGAAATTGCAACACTACAAAACCAATAGGGGAACACTTCAATCTTTCTGCTCACTGCATTGATGACTTGCTAATAGCTGTGTTGAAACAGATGAACAACAAATCACAGCTTCAAAGAGAAACTGCAAAACTCGAATTTATATGCCAATTTGACTCAGTTGTCTTGGGGTTAAACAGGGACTATGGATTTTTCTCTTATTACAATAGGTGGTTTGACCTCACCTTCCTCTATGTGCTGTTCCCCAGTGTTTGAATCCTAACACCTATTTTGATTTGCTGTTACAGCCTGACCTGATGCTATGTCATACACTCCCCTGCATTTAATTTCCTCCCATTCTGTAAGTTTCCCATCTTCAAAGCATCTGACAAAGTGGGATTTTCTCCCATAAAAGCTCATGCAATAAATAAATCTGTTAGTCTTTAAAAGTGTCACAGGACTCTGTTGTCTTTCTACAATAGATTAACACGGCTACCCCTTTGGAACCTGTGTACATTGTTAGTATCACTTCCCTACTCTATTTCACCCTTTTATCTTATTCAATTAATTATCTACCATAATCCCTAAATCCTTTTCTGCATCACTGCTTTCCAGGATGTAGTCCCCTATCTTGTAAGTGTGACCTGCATTCCCTGTTATTAGAGGTGTGACCTTGCATTTGGTTGTTTTGTTCACCTGATTTAGGAAAACACAGGACTAGGTGGCTCTAAAATCTCTTCTCTCAGGCTATAGCTGACTAAACTTTCACCAAGACAAGGATGCTCTGGCACAGTTTTCAGCTTGCCAAAGTCATCACATTAAAGGGTCATACGGTTAAATTTTTCCTTCCCTGCTAATCTGGTCTATAATAGATAGAAAACAAAATAGCTATGTCTACACTATAAAAAGTTAGGTTGACTTCATTAAGTCGACTTAATAAAGTTGACTTTAAGTCGACCTAAAGTCAACCTTATTAAGTTGACTTAACAAAGTGATTTCCCTTAACTGGGACTTAGTAATTCGACCTAACTTCTCTTAGATCAACCTAAGAAAGAGGACTTATGCTTCCACACTAGACTTAGGTTGACCTAAGGAAGGGTTAGGTCAACCTAAGGAGGGTTAGTTTGAATTCCCTGCAGCTCTTATTAAGTTGACCTAAACGTTCATTAGGTCAATCTAAGGAAGCCCCTTAAATTGACCTAATGAAAGCCTAATGTGGACAGGGATTAAATTAGGTTGATTTAAGCCTCCTTAAATCAACCTAACTTGCCAGTGTGGACATAGCCAATGAGATGCAGCAAAGAGGTACTATGAATAAGGCTGCAGTGAAATCAATACCATAGGAGGAGGATTGAGCAGGACCTCTATTTAGATTCACAGCTCAGGAAATGGTCAGGACAGAACTAGAAGTTAGGAATTTGATGTTATATCTATACTTTAACTTGTGTCATTCTGAAGGAATGCCTTAGACAGGAGGGTGAGAACAACCATTGTCTCCTTAATG
>ML685798.1:8912870-8991341 GCA_007922175.1 Pelusios castaneus
GGAATGCCTTAGACAGGAGGGTGAGAACAACCATTGTCTCCTTAATGGCTCATCAGGTGTCTCCCTTTGGCCCATTGTAGGTGGGAGCTTCCTTAACATTAAGGAGACAATGGTTGTTCTCACCCTCCTGTCTAAGGCATTCCTTCAGAATGACACAAGTTAAAGTATAGATATAACATCAAATTCCTAACTTCTAATCGAAATAGAATTCCTAGACATAAACTATATAATCATTCCCAGCAAATTACTACCTTCCTATTGATACCAAACATGACATAGTTCCTATGGATTATAGCATTTATGAGATATCCACAGAAAATAATATCATAAATGCTTCCCTAAATCCAGATAGCATCACACCCTGCTCACATGCCCAGCCCTTTGCGGGCAAGCCAGGGTCCCCCTGTGCCCTCTCCTGGCAGGGAGGGCATTGGTGTAGTCCTGGGGTAGCCCTAAGTCGACTTAGGGCTACCCCACGTTTACACTGGCTTAATTCGACTTTAAAAAGTTGAATTAAGCCTTAAGTCTAATGAAAAGGTGGTTTAATAAAGTTGACTTAATTTTCATTATGTCGACTTTATTTTACTTAAGTCGACTTAAGCAAGCTGCTTAAGTCAACTTAAGAAAACTGTAGTGTAGACGCAGGGTAAATTAAGTCGACTTAAGCAAGCTTAAGTCGACTTAATTTACCAGTGTAGATGCAGCCCAAGAGCTCACAACAAAGATTTTTCAAATCAGATGAAAACAATAAATAATGAGTTTTATTAAGCATTAACTTTATAAATCATATGATAAAAGAAACAAAATAATGACTACTATATAAATGTATAACAAGATGTGGCTAATTTTGTGAACTCACATTTACTATTTCACAACACATATAAACAAGAAAAAAAATTAATTTAAACAGAGCAACCCCACAGAAACACTATCAACTCAAGTGTCCCAAAGTTCTGGTGGAGTTCACCTGGCTCTGAGTGATAGTCTCTGTATACTAAGCTCAAAGGCATGGGTAGGAAGAAGCAGCTCCTTGTTCTCTGGCTGCTGGAATCTTCCAGGAAAACCCTGTTCTTCCTCTGCTGGGATCACTGATCTTCAGCCAGCTTTCTGCTTAGTCACCACTCATATATATATATATATATATATATATATAAAGAAAGAAAGAAAGAAAGAAAGAAAGAAAGAAAGAAAGAAACCCTGTTACAAAAGAAAACAAATGACTCTGAGAACAACAAAATATAATTAACTTTCCTCCCTTATTACATTAAAGAACTGTTCATTCCTCACAGTATTTAGAACAACTCAAAGTATCCCGTTAAAAGAAACTCCCCTCCTTTTCCAATGGTCCCTTCTCTGCAACCCTGCTGGAGGGTTAGCAATGTCACTGATCTGAAGCAAAATGCCTCAGAGTTGGGGAAAACAGCCTGTTGTCTGTTCCTGGCTCAGCTTCTCCCCATGCACAGAGCACATGGGCTCCTCTCAATTCGACTGCCCTAGCTGCTGGCTCTCAGGCATCTGATTACAGCGACAAGTAGCAGGGGACCCCGTGGAGCATGCTCAAAGCTGCCACTCCACATACCAGAATCTTCTGGCTCTAAGCCGCAAAGTCCGCCTAGCAACACTGACCCAACAGATCTCTTAAAGAGAAACTCTCCATTTAGGCATATGGCTTACATCTACACTTGTAAAGTTAAGTCGACTTGGTTAAGTTGACTTAACAAGGTTGATTTTAAGTCGACTTAAAGTCGACCTTGTGAAGTTGAGTTAATGGAGTGACTACACTTTAAGTCAACTTAAGTCGACCTTGTTAAGTCGACTTAACAGTAGACATAGCTGTCCACACAAGCTTTAAGTCGATTTAATAAGGCCGATTTAGAGCTATTCCCCATCCACACTGGCTTTAAATGGACTTAAGAAGTCGACTTAAGGCTTAAGTTGACCTTCAGAGGTGGTGTTATGAAGTCGACTTAAGCTGTTATTAAGTTGACTTAAGGAAGCACTTAAGTCAACTTAATAAAAGCCCAGTGTGGACGAGGCTTTGTGTAGGTCGACTTAAGCTTCCTTAAGTCTGTCTGTTGCAGCTGTCCCTCTGCTGCATTTATTTTCTCTTTGTTTTGTTGTTTTGTGTGGCCACCCCTCCCGGGCTACTAAGCTAACTGAAGCCATTGCCCCTGCTCATAGGGATGGCTTTTACAAACCAATTGGGGCCATTGCTCAGCCCAGGGAGGCGGCCTTTAGCTCCTTGGCTTAGACCCTGGCTCGGTGTAGGGTGGACAATGCCCAGGAGTGCAAGACTTAAATGGCCTGTTAAGCTTAAGGGCATGAGTCATACCTGTGGCTCAGAACTTTGCCCAGACATGTCCTGTGCTTACCTGCAGTTTTCCCTGACCTCTCTCTTCCCCTGTAGCAGAGGGAGCCAATCAGAGTTACTGGTGGGAAACTGCCTGAGTTTGCCTTTAAAACCAGACGTTTTTGAGTCACATATCAGGAAAGGTTCCTGCTTTGACACCTGGTCTGATCAGCTAGGGGTCTTTGGGGGGCCCTTTCTCCGCTCTCGTTTTAATTTTTGAGCGTACCCCCCGTTTTTAAGCTCCCCTCCCATGAACACCCATTTTTTCCTGTGAGATCCCCTGTCTATCGAAAACGAACCGAGCCTCCTCTGCATCCTCTGATGCTGCTGCTGTTCCTGCCTCTATTCCTGCTGTTGTCCTGGGAATTGGTAAGGCTCCCCTCTTGCAAACTCTCCCTGTCCTAGCTGCTGGCCTTGCTTCCCCAGCAGACAGACTCAAGTTAATTCCTTGGTTTGTGCCTGAAACTGTTTCTAAATCCGCAGCTCCCTGGCTGCTAAAGAAAAGCCCATGCCGCTGCTAAGCTCTGCCTCCGTGTGCTCTGTCCCGGGGCTTTCTGCTTTCAGCCGTTTCCACTGCTGCAGCCACCATCCCCTGACTCCCCTAGGAGCTGTACCCTGGGCTCACACCACTCTGCCTCTGGGACTGCACCCCCTGGTCAATAGGACCGGTGTTGTATAAGGCGTGCCATTACGTTTAGTTTCATTAGTTTGTTTAGGTTTAGTTTTGTTAAGTTGTAACCGTGCATTTTATTAGCTTGTATAAGTTGTAGTCCTGTTAGCATTGAATTCTGTGTCTGTGTTTAGCAGTAGTTAAGTGGGATACTTGTTTGCCATTACCTGTTATATTGTGTGGCCATAGTCAAGCTAGATTAAAGATAACTGTTTTACGGTACTGCTCCTCTCTTTTTGTTTTTCCTTCTTTCTGTTGTTCATTATTAGCATAAGTTGTATAGTTGCTGTTAAGTTGTTGAATAAGTGCCTCTGTGTCTTCATCTGTCCCCAAACTCCCCAAGCCCTCTGCTGCTGTTTCCCCCTTTCTCCGACTCTCTCCCCGAACTTCCCAAGCCCCTTGCTGCTTTTCTTCTTTGATTCCTCCACGTTTAGCCTGCAGGTTCCTGAAGACTGCTCTGAGCCTCGCACTGCAGGGCTTCAGTGCCTCTTGTGTAAATTCACTAATCACCCTTATTGTCCAATTTTACTGCCATTTGTATCTCATTCATATTCGTAAAACCCCATTGGTTATCATTGCCTTTGCTGTACCTCTACACCTATACCGCCGTCACATATTGTTTTTTTGTAGAATCGCTAGCCACCAATTGTGACTCACTGTGACACCTTTTTATTTTCACGCTGCTTAATAAGAGAAACCCCCTCCCCAATTGCCTACTGTGACAAACCCCATACACCCCATTGTTAAATTTTAGTGTTTTACATTTTTCAATAAAGATTGATTTGTATCCCACTGGTGTGGTAATTGCCCCCCAAGATCCTCTACCTGCTGGCAGGGACAAAGTCGACCTAAGTTGCCAGTGTAGATGCACCCTAAGATTGTTACTTTTGCAGCTTCCTCTGGATTTTTGGCTATTGTTGCACAGCAACAACAAACAATATTTATGGGTAGAAGGAAGCCAGTTTTTTATCATCTCTATTTTGGGATTGGGGTAGATTAAGAGTAATGCAACATTTTATTTTGGAGACCATAATGAGACAAAACTGACGGGAAGATTTAAGCAAATATTTTGCATGCAAAGTCAGTCGGTATCCCATGTCTTTTTAAGTTTACAACAATTGGGCAATGTATAGCTTCACTTTCACAGTTTAATAATGTTAGCAAATGGACTTGTAGTAAATATTTATGGTATGTAGGGACTTTGCCATAATTTCCAACAAGAAAAGCAAAGCTTTTTTTTAACTCAGAGGGAAAAGAACATGCACTAGGTTCCAGAAAAACACTTTATACAAAGCCTAGAAGAAGTATCATTTTTTCTTCACTCCACTTCTGTGCATGGGGTGGTGTGGAGAGCATTAGCTAAGCCCAGTGCAGCTCCCCAAGGATCTGCCCATACAAGCATAAGAGGTATAGTTTCAAACATGTTAGTTAACACATCTTAAAATCGTAACCCAGATAGAGCAAGCTGTATTGTTACCCATTATCTGGTCAAGGTTTACCCCAAGATCAAACTAAAATTTATCCTATTTGCACCAGGGTATTAAATATGTGTTCACTAACCTGTTTTCTAAAACAAACAAACAAAACAAAACAAAAAACAAACAAACAAACAAACAACCCCCACCCATTGTTTTTCTGCAATAGACTAACACAGCTACCTTTTTGGAACAAGAGGGATGTGGAGTGAATCATCTGGATTTGGGATTCAGACGTAGAAAGCTGTATCATCAGTGGCTTCAGCAAGCCTTCACTTTCAGGCTAGAGTGAACAGAATATAGTTTGGCTGCCCTTTACAAAGACAATTTTTGGCATTTCATGCAAGCCTAGCACATAAGAGGCTGTTTTATTTACGAGGGAAAGTTGGCAACTTAAATGCAGCATCTGGTTTGTAATAAGGCTCAGAATAGTGTTTTACTAATCATCTATCTGGATTGACCAAGGCACAAAGGCTATGTCTCCACTTGCAAGTTAGGTCGACTTAAAGAGGCTTAAATTGACCTAACTTAGTTCCTGTCCACACCAGGCTTTCATTAAGTCGACTTAAGAAATCCCTTATATCGACTTAATGAAAGCTTAGGTTGACTTAATAAGAACGACTGGTTAGGTAGACCTAACTCTTAAATTGACTCCTTAGGTTGACCTAAGAACAGTGTGGACACTTAAATCCACTTTATTAGGTCAACCTAAGGGCAGTTAGGTCGACTTACTTTGTCCCCATTCAGAGAAATCACTTTGTTAAGTTGACCTAATAAGGTCGACTTTAGGTTGACTTAAAGTCGACCTAACTTTTTGTAGTGTAGATATAGCCAAAGATATCATCTGAGTTGCCCAAGGTTGTACAGTAAAGTGGATCCTCCTGGATCTGAACCCGCAATCTGATTTATGATTCTTTGCTGCAGTTATTTGCTTTCACAGGAAAGGATGTTCAATTGCTAGTCTACATTAATCATATTCATATATGAAATTCACCTATTATGATTATGTTGCTTTATGTCCTCTGAGAAACAAGAGCATATGATTTGGTTTAGTAGATTGTGTGGTGTTTGTCCGACATACTTGATACATGGTATGAAAAGTACATTAGATGTTAATGTATACACTGGCAATTTTACTTGGTCATCCCAAGGCAAATTCAGTATTTCAGAGACCTTGGCTACAAAGAGGTTAAGAATTAAGTCTCGTCAGGAAATATTAAAGAATGGGTAGCACATATACCTGTCAGAGGGATTAGATGATAAAGGTGGAAGCACTCATGGGGCACCTAACATATATTTTACTTAAAGGGAAATAATTTGGGAGAGAAATAAAATAAGTGAAAAAGTTTAACACATTTCAACAGAAGCATTTTAGACAGGGATTGTTTGTAACTGAATTTTGTTGTACAGTAGTTACTGCAATCTGCCACATAATTCACTCTAATATAAAGCTTATTTAAACCGTATCACACAGTGAAAGCCATGATAATGGGTTTTGTAAAGACTGCAGTGCTCAAGGGAATGGCTGGAGTTAAGGGCATCAAGACATCTCACAATGAGGTGGGTGCCTCAGAATAAGAGAGTAGCCCCCTTATTGATTCATCTATACATACAACTTTGATAAAGCTTTATGCTGTTTGCTCATGCTCTAGGTAATCTAAAAACAGTCCTTCATGTGTTTATAGTCTTGCAGAAAACAAGGGCATTATGTTGAGCAAGTCCATGATAAAAATGCAGATGCCATGGCATGGCAGTTTGTATAATATTGTTCTGATATTGCTGCTTTCATGTTTGCTAAAGCACTATGTTGAATGAAGCATGTATCAGAATGTTTCATTTGAGCTTCTAATGATTTTTAAATGATACTTTGAAATTTTGCTGCAGAGTCAAAGGCAATGCCTGCTACTGAAGACTTATGAGGATGCTAGCAATTCTGCTGCTATGGTGCCTGACTCTAGGAGTGACAAATGGTAGAAGTGACCTGTGGTGTACTGCCATGACAAGGCACTACATCTTCTTAGCATTGTAGAATTAAGCTTGGAGGTGGGAGCCTATGATCTTTCATGCAGACTTGATCTGTGTGATGCTAGAAATGAGCCTGTTAGCAAAATAAAATCCTTCTAAAAATAGCAGGCATATGATTATAAGCTAGGCATTGCACCATGGAGGGCAGCCTGGAGGATGGGAATGTCTTGGGCTATGTCTACACTAGATAAAGTTAAGTCGACTTTGTTAAGTCGACTTAAAGTTGACCTTATTAAGTCGACTTAACAAAGTAGTTACCCTGAACGGGGACTTAGTAAGTCGACCTAACTGCCCTTAAGTAGACTTAATAAAGTTGACTAAAGGGTTAATCCATGTCCACACTGTGCTTAAGTCGACCTAAGAAGTTGACTTAAGGATTAGGTCGACCTAACCGGTGGTTTTTACCAAGTCAACTTAAGCTTTCATTAAGTCAACTTAAGGAATTTCTTCAGTTGACTTAATGAAAGCCCAGTGTGGATGGGAAGTAATTTAGGTCGTCTTAAGGCTACTTAAGTCAACCTAAATTGCTAGTGTAAACATACCCTCGGTGCTTAGCAGGTGTGATTTCTGTGGCATATCCACAAAGTCCTGTTTCATTTATTATAATCATTAATACTCTATTAATGTACATTAAGGGCTCGTTTATATCAAGTCCTTGTGAACAGGCACAGGTTAGAAAAGAGGTGCTTTTGTTCACCACTTGTAAGCACACCTATTTGCAAATGAGATACAATTAGGGTCCTTGCACATTGGGAAGATAAGAGGTAATTTCCTCCTGTTGCTCTGTGAAAACTAATTTAATTAGTTTAATTATCATTTCTCCCACAACCTGTCAGATGACTGAAGCCTGCAAGGCTCAGTCTTCCAGGCTCAGGCTGGAGTCCAAGCCTTAGGACTCCATGAGGTGTGAATGACTTTGCGTCAGAGTCTATTCTGTATAGATTCTTACTCCACATTTATCACCATTGCATTTGAGCACCTTCTAGTCCATTAGTCAAACTAACAAAGATGGGGTGGGTGTTTTTTGTTCTCTTATCCTCTCTGAAGGGGGGGAAGGGTGTGCTGTGGAGAACCTTGTTTTGGTTGCTGTTTTTGGTTTGTGTGGGGGAGTGGTTGTTTGATCATTATTTTTTTTTTTTAATTTTAAATCCCTTAGTCTCTCTTTTCCTCTCCTGTACAATGAAGAGAGACGAAGAAGTGAGAGAAAAGTAGTACTATTTAGACTGCAAGATGTTTGGGGTAGATATCTCATTCTATGTATGTATACCTAGCATCGTGGTTCCTCAATCCTTTATGTAATAAAACTGATCATAAAAATTTAATAAGGACCCTGCCTTCTGCATCAATTTTGGGGATCACTGGGTGGGCAAGGAAGGAGCATGCTGCACACCCAACTTCTGTTATGTAAGTGGTGTTATAGGAAGATGATGACTCAGAGGAAATCAGTGATGAACAGCATATCCACAGAGATTGGAGTAACACTTGGGAACAGTCAGGGCACAGCAGACAAGATCACTGGAACCTGGAGAGGGAGAAAAGCTAACTGGACCAAGACAGGCTGTGCTAGAAAAGGGAATAACTTGCAGAGCATGCGAAAAAAGCACATAAACTGTGAGAAACGTGTTACTATGAGGAGAAACTATACCAGAATGAACTGGAACTTGCCTATCCAGAGCACTCAACACCTTACAGATGATAGCAGAACACTAGAAAATGGATCAATATAGTAGCTCAATGAATGAAATTTCCAGTTAAAAAAGAGTCCCCCATAGAAGCCATAAGATATAGCCTCGCCGTACCTTTTCACGTAAGATCCCACTTAAATCACTTGTTAACCTCCATATCCTGCATCATTGCATAAGGAAGCCAAGGACAAAGATGTTACTCACTTTATGCAGGAACTGAAGTTTTAGATGTTTGGAAGAAAGTAACATTCTTTTTCTCCTTGTAATTTTCCTCTTAGGATAGGTGACAGAGGAGAAATCTCTTTGACGGTAGACAAGAGATGTCTGGACAGAGATCTGAGCAACCATCTTCCATATTATCAAAGGTGGAGAGGACAATGAAGGTGAGGCTAATGGTCTGCTTGGTGCAATAAGTACCACAGAGCTAAGTGGTAACACTGGGAATGGTAAGGTTTCAAGGAGCCAGCAGACCTTGGTACTGACAAAGCTTTGGTACCCAATAATAAAGAAGACTCTAGCTCATCTGGAACAAAGAAGGCTCTAGAGAGCCAAAATCTTTGCAATACTAGGGGTAGCTGTGGAGCCTGATCTCTGTCAGTACCAAAGATGCTGGCTGCTAAGTAGTACCTATTTAGAAGATGGCACTGGTACCAGTTGCTGCTTCTTTCTATGACCCATGTTTTTCATGAAAAAGATAGCTAATCATTTCTTCATTTTCAACCAGCTTCCAGGAACAAAAGCAGCTTATGCTGAATGGTTCTTCCTGAAAATTGTGATCAGTTAAACCCACTTTCTCAGTTTGATTTTTCTGTTTTTCTTTTCTTCATTTGCTTTGCACAGCTATTTTGTAGCAAGGATCTTTGATGGGATTCTGTGGAGATTTCTTTTTTTCTCTCTTGGGCAAATAAAGATAATCTCTGTAATTTACAACAACAATAAAATCCAAACCAAATTGCTATCAGGAGTCCTTTTATTTTCCCCCCTTGGAGCCAGTACAGATTCATTTTTTCTATTGCATGTGTTACACAGATCCTTCAATAAAGATAGGATTATGGTCTATGTGGAAAAATTTAATATTTTGGAAATAAATTTCTCTGCAGTTATACTATTGTCTAGATATTTTTGTCCACTAAGCCTGGTAACAGGTAAATGTATAAATAAAAGGAAAACAAAGCAAAAAACTTACATCTTTGTTACTCTCACTATACCAGAAGATTTAACAACCCAATAACTCTATTTCTGCATAGAAATAATTATCTACCCCTCCCCCCACCTCCAACCAAATATAACTTTGAGTCTCATGTTCTTCCTACATTAAATCAACATGCTCAATATGTCAGGAAAATAATTTCATTCCCCACCTCCCATTCCCATTAGTTTGTATTCAATTCAAAATTTACATAACACATTTACTAGGGCTATATCAAATGCCCAAAGGGAAGGAAAATGGGTATGTGCACAGTTGATGAGTGATGATTAATGGTGATTAAGAATGAGTAATAGATCCTTATCTTTCTGGTATTCTCACATCTCTCTTACTCCCCTTCTGATGTCTATAACAGAGAACAAATGCTGTGCACAGATGCACTGACATTTAGATGTCTTCTGTTTGTAGAATTTTGGCCTGATTTTCAAAGATACGGAGCACTTCTATCTCTACATAACTTCAGTGGGATTTGTGGGTGCTCAGCCCCTGGTTTGCAAATTATAATATTATTTAATACTGATCCTCCATCTCTCACCTGTTTCAATTACCATCCTGTCATATACATTTCTAAATATATTTTTTTAAACTCTCATCTAAGTTAGACAAGCAACCAGTGATAACATTGAGTAGTCCAAATTCATTAAAAGTGAATGCAAGAAAATTAAATTCAGTAGTGGGGGGAAATGCAAGTTAAATAGAGATATATTAAATTATTTGGAAAAATGAGGGGAATAAACATGAAATGGATTTCTGTGCCCACGTGAATTTAAGCAGGCAATCTGGTCTATAAAACAGATTGATTAGTACTTTTGTAGCAAAGAAATACACCAATACATTTTTTTTCTTAGATAATGATTTAACGGAGAAAGAGATCTGCATGCAAACCATATTTATCTCTCAGATTTGAAAAGAACTCTGGGAACTTCTATCTTTTCATAAAGGATTCTCACAATCCCCAGTTGCTGGAATGAGTCCTTGAGACCATAGACGGCCAGCAGAACTTAAGTACTGCAACCAGCATAGATTGTAGGAGTGCAAAAAAGGATTAAAACTACTCTTCCTTTTCTTTCTGAGCTGTGCGGATGATCCTTAGCTACAGCAGAGGATCTAATCGTCATTTGTGGATCCCATTCTAAGGTGTCTTTCTCTCTCCCTAGGCATTATAGATGGAACTTAGGTACACAACCCAGACTTTATGGATTCCACTGATTTTTCCAGGCATCTAACAGTTAGGTGTTGGAATTCTAAGCATTGCAATGCTCCAATTCCCTTGGGGACACAGCCCTGAGTTCCTTTGAAATTGCTATGCCAAATGTTCAGAGAAATAAGAAATTTAACGATTAGGGTTAGGGTTAGCATTAGGATTTTTTTTTTTTTTTTAATTTAGACCTTGTCTACATTTTCTTATGAAAATAAAAGGACCCAGGTTCGACAAAGAGAACAATTCTCAGATTCACAATACATTTAAATTGTTTATAATATTGGGGCGGAGGAGGGGAGAATATTCAATTAACATATGATACACTTTAGAAAATAGAAATAAATTGACAGACCCTTTAACAAGTTCCTTAGACTTTTCTACAAGCTTCTGTAACACAGCTACACCTTATTACAATGTGTTTTATTTAGCTCCTTCATGCTTAGGTCATTGCATTTATCAGTAAAATCCAGTTTACAAACTGGACACATATTTTCAAGGAATCACTGACCCTTGGCTTCTGTTACATAGCCTTTTTCATGACCTTATATAAATTACTTAATTTGGTGTCTCCAAATTTTCAAAGACATGCTATCACTATGTCAGAAGACATCCAGAGACATTTGGCTGGAATTCATCCTGTATCCTGCCCCATTAAGTCATCCTTTCCTATGCTCACAAGGGGTGCGTCTACACTTTTAAATTAAGTCGACTTAAGCTTACTTAAATCGACGTAATTTACTCTGCGTCTACACTACACTTTCCTTAAGTCGACTTAAGCAAGCTGCTTAAGTCGACTTAAGGAAAATTAAGTTGACTTTATAAAACCTTGTTTTAAGTCGACTTTTGGCTTAAGTCAACTTTCTAAAGTCGACTTAAGCCAGTGTAGACCTGGAGTAGCCCTAAGTCAACTCTAAGTCGGCTTAGGGCTCTCCAGGACTCCCCCACAGCCCTCCCTTCTAGGGTGGGTGGCACAGGGAGAGCCTGTCATGCCCCCCACGGGGCAGGGCAGAGCCCTGCCCACCCTGCCCCTATGCCCTGCCAGTGTCCCTGTCCCCCTTTGCCAGCAAAAGCTAAGCCCCCTGGCACTGGGCAAGGGGTGACCCCCCTGCCACCATGGACCAGTCCAAGGTCCCCCTAACCCCTACAAGTCGACTTAGGTACCCCCAAAGTCGACTTGTAGGGTACCCCCAAAGTCAACTTAAAATTTAAGTGTAGACATTCTAAGTCAACTTAAATTAACAAGTGTAGTCATAGCCAAGAAGCCCATCCAACACATCTGCTTACATCCAGCTCCATCAATACATACTGTCTTTTCCTCATCAATTCTCTTCTCTTGTGCCCAGGAACTTCAATCAACAGATCCTCTGCTCATACACCCACTCAGATGCCTGATCCTAGTCCTTTCTTTCCCCTACATTATCCAGACTCCAAATAATCTTTTGCAACAATACCCACTCCATGCCATCTAACTGAGCCTCATAACAAGCATCTTTCACTAACAAATTGGTCCTCTTCACCCATATGGTCCTCAAACTTCTTTCCTCAGTAAACTCATTTGTTATTTCACACCAGTTAATCTGCAGACTTTTTTCCCTCTCTGCCATAAAAACATATAAGAACATATGAACAGCCATACTGAGTTAGACCAAAGGTCCATCTAACCCAGTATCTTGTCTCCTGACAATGACCAATGGCAGTGCTTTAGAGGAAATGAACAGAACAGGTAATCATCAAGTGATCCATACTATTGCCCATTCCCAGCTCCTGGCAAACAGCAATCCTTGCTAATTCTGATTAATAGCCATTGATGGACCTGTCTTCTATGAATTTATCTAAGTTTTTTTTGAACCCAGTTACAGGCTTAGCTTTTTTGATTGTCTCTGCACATTGAATGAATGTTTTCAGTGAACTATTCATAATGTCTCCAAGATCTCTTTCTTCAGTGGTAACAGCTAATTTAGATTCCATCATTTTATATGTATACTTGGGATTAGGTTTTTAAATGTGCATTACTTTCAATTAATTAACATGGATTTTCATCTACCATTTTATTTCCCAGTAACGAAGTTTTGTGAGTTCCCTTTGTAACATTTTGCAATATGCTTTGGGCTTAACTATCTCGAGTAGTTTTGTATTATCTGCAATTTTTCTCCCTTCACTGTTTATTCCTTTTTCCAAATCATTTATGAATATGTTGAACTGCATAGATACCAACAGAGAATTCTGGGATCAGGGCTGGCCCAACCATATAGGTGAACTAGGCAGTTGCCTAGGGCACCAAGTTTTAGGCTCACCAAATTAGATAGAAGTGATTTTTTTTCTCTATTTATATATATAATATAATTTTTTAGTTCGAATTAACTAATTGGAACTAACTTTATTAAGTGTAGACATAGCCTTAGTGTCTTGATATATAGTGACACCACTAGCTGTATAGCAACTTCTTGCTTCTAATGTACTTTTTTTGTTTGTTTGTTTCTTTGGCTAGCTGTTCTTTAAATTCTTTTTTTGGCCTTCCTAATTATGTTTTTACACATAATTTGCCAGAGTTTATGATCCTTTCTAGTTTCCTCAATAGGTTATAATCTCCAGTTTTCACCTTTTTGCCTCTAATTACTCCTTTTAGTATGTTCCACCAAGTATAGGCAAGCATCTCCCTCTGTTCTCCTCATGAGTGTGTTCTGTGGCTGTATGCAAAGGGGAACAATTCTATGTTAGACAGTTCAGTTTGTACTGCTGAGCAGCTACAAGAGAGAGATACAACAGCTACGCTGCAGCTGTATACTCAGGTCTCACAGAATAGCTGGCTCCAGAATGCATGTGTTGTCAGTTGTTAGCTGCATATGTGTGTTCTCTCCTTATGCTGTCCTAGCTCTGTCTAACTGACATAGTAGACCATGATCAAACTGCCCCAAAAGACCACCGTTCTGTAGTGAAGGCACTCAGCCTGATTTATTGCCAACTAGGGATGTCATTCCCTGCATTTAAGTTTCTACTGACATGAGGATTTGAAGTTGAGGTTTTCTAAAGATGTGGTGAACTTTTTACTGCCATCACTAAAAACACCATAAACAATATAACAATGTTACAATATTAGAATATAATGTCAGCAGCAGAGGAGGGGTCGGGCAACCAGGCTGGAGAGATGGGAGAATAGAGAGGAAAATGGGGTGAGGAGCAGAAGGATAAAGGCAAGAATGCTGGGCTTAGGGATGGAGGGAAGGGATGGGGAATAGTGAGCAGCCCAGCATACACAGAAGTGGAAATCTTCCAGCACTAGGACTCAAACTGCTCAGCTCTGCTCCTCTCAATGCTGACTGTGTGAGGGAGAGATTTTTAAAGACATTTTCTTTTAATTATGGACTCATGGATAGCAGTACATGTGCATACATTTTACAGACTGTCCATAAATTTATGGACGGTTGGCAACTCTGTAATGCTGACAGGACATGGTCCTGACACCCAGAAGAATCTACAGGGCCACTAATATGTATATGCCCATGAAAATGGACTCTACTCAGTGAATGATGGAACTTTCCATTCCCCCATGGATAAAGACAGTCCTGCACCAGCCCATCTTTTATACACTGACACAAACATGTTACATATTTCCACTCTGATGTGCTTTATTATCACCCTTGTACATATTGGTTGGATCAAAACATTTCTATCCATCCCACTGTCATCCTGACTTTGTCTTTACGAGCAGTCAGTATGTCCCTGTTATCATTGGGGAGTATGTTTATACAGTGATTAAAGTATAATTTGATGGGCCCTGGAACCCTTCTAATCTTCAGATCCCCTTCCCTTATTATCTGGGCAGCCTTCGTGCATGTGCAGGCTCCAGCACAGGTAGCATTTGCAATCACTTCTCAGTACCACATGCATCAGTTATTGCGCCATAAAAATATTTATAATTTTATATGGCGTTTATGTCTATAGCAATTATTGTCACAAACTAGCAAACACTGCATAACACAATAAGTATTGTGATTAACAATGGTGGGGTGTAGGACCTGCTAGCAGCCAAGGTAGGTTGGAACATGCGTTCCGCTGGATTTTTCTATTTTTAGGGGCCCCGGAACTCTGGTGCCTCAAATTTGTGGGCCCCGGAACTGTGCTCCGGTGCGTTCCCCCTTACTTTAATCCCTATGTTTATACCATATTAGGTAGAGGAGTGTTTGGTACCCTTCTGGAATGTGATTGACAGTCCTGTACCCAGCACTTATGAATATTTGTGATTTTGCAATGCTAGCCCTGTTCTTGCCAATTACTGGGAACTTGAAAGTAGGCATTTTTTGTAACAGGGCTGACTTCTGCTCATAGTTTGACTTTTATATCAGGAACTCCTGACTCCTTTAATTTAGGACTTAGGCCTCATACCAGGTTTCTTATATCAGGCCTCCTGTTTTAGTCTTTCTCTTTCTCCTACATTCCCCCATTATTTTGTCTTTTTAAGGGAAAGATGTTGTACCCATCATCCTGGAAAAAGATAACGAGTGTGTATAAATGCTTACCAATTCTCTATATGGTATATATTCATATATATGTATATATGTGAGTGTATCTATACTTCAAAATGTATGTTTGTGCCCCACAGACATTCCTTCTATAGTAACATCTCATGAAAAACACATTAAAACAAACATTAACATTATATAAGTGCAAACATTTAAGTCTCTAAACATTAATAAGCATTTGATCATTCCTCATAATGTTTAGTCATCATTATAGCAGTGTTAATAGCAATTTCCATTTCTTTACCAAGTTGGTACCATAATTTAGACCTTTTGGCTTGATATTGCATGTAGCAAACCATTCCCATCAGGACAATCACACTTAAGGCCTATATTGCCATAAGTATTACACAAAGGCCTGCTCTACGCTACAAACTTAGGTCAACAGAAGCTGCCATATGTCTACCTAACAATGTATGCATCTAAATACCAAGTCCCTTCCACTGAAGTAACTGGCCTGTTATATTGATTTAATTATTCCACTTCTCTGGGAGGCTAGCACCTAATTTGATATTGATGGGTTGACAGAGAAGCAATGTAGACACAACATTTTTTAAGTCAACTGACTTGGCAGCAAGGATGCAACCCACAATACTCCACTGTAATCACTCTGCATATCATTTCCAGTTCCTCTGCACAGAAGCCAGGTAGACAGGTAACAACTCCTCCCCTCTTAAAGTCCCAGGAACCTTTGAATTCCTATTTCCTGATTGTTCAGCTTGGGGAGCTCACCAACCCAGCTGATCATGATAACTCAATGACCCAAATATGCTTCAGCCTGGAATATACAGGAGGTGGTGGATCTTACTGGTCTGTAGGGAAGTGTCCATGCAAACATGGCTCTGAACCAGTTGGAAAAATGTTGACATATATGAAAAGATCACGTGGCCATGGGGAAGGGGCTACATTCAGGACGTGCAGCAGTGCTGCATGGAAATCAAAGAACTTTTGCAGGCATACCAGAAGCCAAGGAAGGCAGACAGTCGTTGTGACTCTGTGCAGGCTGCATGTGATTCTTGACCCCTGGAAATCCTCAAAAGTAACGTGGATACCTCCCAGAAGTTAGAGTCCTAGGCTGTCTCAGGCAAGAGTGTGGAGGAGTTTTTGGATGAGAAAGAGGATGAATAGGTGAATGAGAGACAGGTGAGCAGGAAATCAACTCTCCCTGAGAATCAGGAGCTATTTTTAACCCCAGAGCAGCCCCACCAATCTCAGGGCAACATCATGGATGAACATGATGCTGGAGACGGTACCTCTGGTGAGTACTAAATTCCAGTCAAACTGTAGGGATTACATGCACTTATATTTTATGTTAATATGAATAAAAAGTAAGATACACTGTGTATCTGATTCCTAGTGGCCGCTCCAGCTGAGCAAAAGGTGGAAAAGATTATTTATGTGTAAAAGGATGGCTCAGGAATCCTCCATGGAGATCTCCAGGAAACTTTCATGGAGGTACTCTGCAATCCATTGCAGAAGGTTTCTGGGGAAGGCTGCTTTATTTTTTTTTTCACCATGGTAGGACACTTTCTCCACTTCAGTATTAATTCTGCTGGCATCATTGTAATACATAGCATAGCAGCACAAGAAGCAGGTCTGTACCCAAATGCTTATAGCATCTGCTCTATTTGCTGCCTCTATTACTCTCAGAAGACTCATATCACATAGTGTCACCTAGAAGAGACAGTGGCAGTTTTTATTACAAGTGTTTATACCACAAACAATTGAGAATGTGATTCCCCATCCACGTGATTTCAGAGTCTCTCAATCTAGCATGCCAATGCTTTGAGTGTCAGGGATTAGTATTGACCTAAGAACCTACAAGCCCAGTGGAACTGCTACCGGTAGTGTTAAGGGAAGTGGTATGGGAAGGGATTTCCTTTGTTCTCCTGAGCCACAGTCCCTCCTGCTTATCCCCAGCCCCCAACTTCTAGAGCTACCTCAGACAAAGTATTCCCCAAAATCCAAGTGGGGTTCAGGTTCAGGATTCCAGTAGCAACAACCACTGAGACACAGGTAACAGAATAAAGCTGATTTATTGACTAACAAACTACTTAACAAACCACCTATTGTCTCATACCAGTGAAATTACTGATATTAGAATTAAGATGCAAAACACACGGTTTACACCCTTTCTGCAGTCTAGGACCCCAGGCGATGCGGGCTTCATCAGTGGAGTGGGTTGTCCGAGGCACCTCTTCATGAGATCCTGCGGCAAAATCCGATTTAGGCCTGGGAATGAGCCATTGTTATAGCTTATTATTCACAGGGAGGGGTGATCAGGCCCTACTTCTGGTCATGTAGACTGCTGCTGATGGGTGTCAATTGCTACTATCAAAGATCTACAAACTACTTAACACTAACATATTTACCAACTATTACTTGATTACTTTGTTTACTACATAGTCTGGCAGTGCGGAAATGTGTCTGGGGGGGCCCCCACTGCCCACTAATCCTCCACTGTCAAAAAATCTTCCTCTTGCCTTAACACAAAGACTACACTGAAGAATGCTCAACGCTGGTCTCCGGTCTCTGCGCATCATCCATGTTACTAAGAGAAGAGGGCATTGCCCACCTTCGCACTTGTGCTCTAGATGTGGCTTGCCCATAAGCTGAAGCACATGGCCCATCACCCAGGCCCCTGGGCCATACTTACCATGACTGGGACGGCAAATCATTTCCTTGAATAGCTAGAGATATAGATTATGTTCTTGCTTCAGTATAATAAGGGGAGTGATTTTTAAGTAGCAACTGTGTACTAAACCCTGGGTATGCACCAACAATGATTGCCTTATGTTTTGTATATGTACAGTGGAAAGCTTGGCCTTCAGGTCATCCTCTACAGTGGTTGAGAGGCTTTTCCAGATTAGAAGACAGAAAAAGAGAACATGTGATGAGATGTTCAATGAGATAAAAACACACCTCCTTCAGCTCACACAGAACAAAGAGCTTTAAGGGTTTCACTCTCTGAAAAACTGGACATGGGCCAGTCAGGAGAATGAGTATGGCAGAATGAGATGCTAGAGATTATGCAGGAGCAATCAGACATGTTGAGGCATCTGGCTGAACTTCAAGAGAAACAGTTTGAGACTAGACTATCTCGGCAGTCCTTGCAGAACTGCCTGCAAACATTGCTGTATTCCCCTCTAATCCCCCAAGTAGTTTTGATTCAAACAGTGTGGAAGAGGGCTCTATAACAACGATAGGTGAGAATGTTAATAGATGGGAAATTATCTTTTGTAATTTATTAACCATTCCAAATCCCTGTTCAGACCCAGTGTGAGGGTGTCTAGTTTGCATATGAATTCCAGCTCTGCAGTTTCACGTTAGAGTCTGTTTCTGAAGATTTTTGTTACTAGCATGTTTGTTACAGAATGTCAAGGTAGACTGAAATGGCTCCTACTAGTTTTTGAATGTAAACATTCTTGATGTCTGACTTGTGTTCATTTATTCTTTTCCACAGAGACAGTTCAATTTAGCCTATGTTTGTTGCAGAGAGACGTTGTTGGCACATGATCAGCAATGCCCCTCTGCTGTATACCTTGTCCCCTTCTTGGCTGTTGCTGTTACACAGCCATCTTCAGCATCATTTGAATCAAAACAACTTGTTTGTTTTGCTGAGGTAGGCTAGCAGATTATCCCTCTGGAACTGTTTGATTTGACCTTGTTACCCACCCTTCCCTGTATGTTTATATACACCTAACATACTACCATTTCCATTTCATACATCTGATGAAGTGGGATTGTGCCCCCAAAAACTTATATGCTAATTAAATTTGTTATTCTTTAAATGTGCCACAGGACTCTGTTTGTTTTTCTGAAATAGACTAACATGGCTACTACTTTGGAACATGTCATGATGCAACAGAGGAGATGTTATGGGGAGGCACAACACAGATAAGCAATGCACATTACTGGGCATCATTACTGAAATGGATTTTCAATGCCTCCCACAGACACAGTGCTCCTCACTGAGCTATTCTTGCTCTGTGATGTGTCTGCTAAAAACTAGCAGGCAGCCTATCCACCTTCACTCCCCATTCCTGTGGAAACTTCTCACCTTTTGCCTCAAAGTTATTATGCAACACACACATCAGGCAGCAATAACAATGAGGATATTGCTTCTGCTGGGGTCTAACTTTGTAATCAAACTGTGCCAGTGACCTTTTAAACATCCAAAGCCATATTCCACCAACATTCTGCACTTGCTCAAACTATTGTTGAACTGCTCAGATGTCTGATGTACAACTTTATGAACCATGGGAGCAAGGCGCAGGCTGGCTCTCCCACAATCACTACTGGCATTTCTACATCATCAGTGGTTATTTTGGAGTTTGGAAAGAAAGTCTTTCCTTGTGTCTTTTTTAACAGACTGGTATTCTTAAAGATGTGTGTATCATGCTCCTTTTCTGACCATCCCATGTTAGTGAAATGCCCCCTATGATCCACTAGTGCTTGCAATACCATTGAACATTTTCCCTTTTTGTTTATGTATTCTTTGGCAAGGTTGTCTGGTGCCAAGATAGGGATATGCATGCCATCTATTGCCAGATGGTAGTTAAGGAACCCCATCACACCAGAACTGTCCAGTATGTCCTGCACATTGTCCAAAGTGACTACTCTTCTTAGCAGGAGCCAATTAATGTCCCTGCACACTTAGATCACAACAGATCTCATGATGGATTTACCAACTCCAAACTGATTCCCCAGTGATCAGTAGCAGTCTGGCATTTCAAGCTTCCACACAGTGATTATCACTCTCTTCTCGTTTTAGTGTTACTGCATGTCAGGGCTAGGGAGAATTTGGCACACAGTTCTTGGAAAGTGGCCTTCAGCATTTGAAAATTCTATAGTTACTGCTCATCATCCCATCACTGCATAACGATATGATCCCACCAGTCAGAGCTCGTTTCCTGGAACCAGAAATGGCATTCCACTATGTTCAGCTGCTGTGCAACTGCCAGCAGCAATTGAGAATTGTTTTGTTCTATGGGTTGCAGCACAGCTGGTTGAAGGATGTTGCAATGTTCTGTGTGGCGGCTCCTGTCTCTGCTCTGGAAATACTTCAGGATAAGGCACAAGGTGTGTGTAATACTCACAACAAGAATTCACAGTTGAGTGAGAACCATGATATTTGGGCTTTGGTATATGCATGGCTGAGTCAACCTTTTGAAAAATGGTGCAAAAATATACATTGTTTGCAATTGAAATCAGGATAGGCAAGGAAGAAAGAAATGGCATTATTGAAGGTTGAAGTCATGGCCCCATTCCTCCCCCTGTCCCCAATGACAATGTTTTGGTCTCATAAGGCATTGTATCCCTTCCTCAAGCCCCCTGTGTCTAGTTGCACTTTGGGATAGTTAGCCATGGTGCTCTGCTCTCTGCATTGATGAACGTGTTGTTAGTGAGGATCCACTCCACCAACACAATAAGCAATTTGTGTACACACCCGATCAACTAATTTACTGAGAAGCTATATGTTAACTTAAATTAAGTTGATTTAACATGTAATGTAGACATTCCCTAAGTGTTCTAACCATTGGCTGTATGGCAACTTGATCTAAGATTGCCCACCAAGGGGGTTTCACTTTTCTCTGTACTCTTTCCATCTCCTCTATCTTTTGCAACTAAATCATGTAGTAAAAAGAGAGAACCTGAGACATGAGGCCTGATAGGAGAGGCCTGGTACGTGGCCTAAGGCTGAACTAAAGTAGTCAGGCCTTGCTGATGTAAAGCAAAGTTCACAAAAGTTAGACAGCAAGCATAAGTCAGGCCCTGTTAAAACATGGAGGGCAAGGAGTGGGGATGTGGGACCCCCTGCCCCTATATGCTAATAGGCCAAGTGTTTCATGTTACAAAATTGTAATCTTTTTCACATTTATACCTCTGTAGCAGGGTAAAGCAGCAGGCCTTGAGTCAGGGCCTGGGAGGACTCCTACCCTCTCCCTGCTGGCCAGAGGACAATCCCGCATGAGGCGGAACTAGGAACCCAAGTGGTGGAGGCAAGGGGAGAGGAGACCTCATAAAATGACAGACCGAAACCCCGCAGGGGGAAACTCCTAGGAGTTGGACAGAGTGGCCACCAGAGCCTCCCCAGAGGTGGATGGACCAGCCCCAAGGGCAACCCCCTTGGGAAGGCCCTACCTTCTCTCCAGGTGGAATAATTGAACCCTGGGGCAACCAGGAAGGAGGGCCCTCTCTGTACTATCCCCCAGGGGAGGACCTGGAGGAACTACCCTTAGCAGAGCACCCTGAGAACAGGGGAGAGGAGCGAGTCCTGAATGACCTCTGCAACTTGGAGGAGCTGCCCTCTGCTGAAGACCCTGAAGGCCCCTGTGACCTAGAGGAGCTACCCTTAGTGGAGGAATTGCCGGACCTGCCACCAGCCGACTCTGAAGGCCTGACTGAACTCCCTCTGGCAGTGTACCCTGATGTGTATGCTGAGGATCAGAAGACCCAGGTACCTGGGCAGGGGTAAAGAAGGAAGCAGCCATGGGATAGCAGGTAACTGCCCGGCTGAGCAGTAGGAGCCCCATTGACTCCAGTGGCAGACTGCTCTGCCGCTGGATAGGGCCCTGGGCTGGTGTTGGGTGGGCCTGCATCCCCCTCCTTTCCCCATCCCTCTTGGTTCCTGAGTTTTTATGCTTCCCACCTGGAGTTGAGAAGGGCTTTTTGTGTGTTTGCCTCGCCCTGCCGGAAAGGCTGGAAGGCCGCAGACTTTGAGAGTTGCCTTGCCCTGCCGGAAGGGCTAGAAGGCCATGGACTTTAGGGAGTTGCCTCAGCCTGCCAGAGGGCTGGAAGCTACGGAACCTGAGTGCTCTCTTGCCTGGCTAGGGAGCCGGAGCCATATCGTGGGAGCACTACAACCTCATATTGGCATTAAAGTCCATCAGACTGGGGAGGTATATTAGACTGGCAACAAAGAAGCTAGTCATTTTAGTATACAATCCTGCACTTCCATACTGATATACCTTGATATCAGTGCGTCTGTTTGGAATATTTAATTTAACAACATGGTCAATCACCATATTAATGACTAAGGACTGTACACAGCCAGACAGTGCTCCCAGAGGGGTCCCACACATTAAATGCTGTGTGCAATTTTGATCATCCCATCTAAAGAGGTATGTTAGAGTTGGAAACTGTATAGAGAAGGGCAACAAAAATGATTTAGGAATGGAATAGCTTTCACATTAGGAGAGGTTAAAAAAACTGGGTCTCTTCATCTTCAAAATGAGATTACAAAGGAGGTTTATAATAAAGTTCTAAAAAAACATGAATGTTATGGAGAAAAAATGTTTTTTACTCCTTCACCTAACACAAGAACCTGGTGTCACCTAATGGAATTAATAGACAGCAGGTTTATCAACAAAAGGAAGTACTTCTTTATCTAATATGTAGTCAGCCTGTGGAACTTGCCAGTGGATGTTGTGATGGCCAAAAATATAATTGGATTAAAAAAAGAATTAGATAAATTCTTGGAGGATAAGTCCATCAATGACTATTAGCCAAGATAGTCAGGCATGCAATTCCATGCTCTTGGTGTCCCTAAATCTCTGACTGCCAGATGCTATAGAGCTACCTTGTCCAACCTACAGCCTGTGAGCCAGAATCTGGCCCTCCGGGGGCTGGAATCATCCCATGGTTCACTTGAGAGCAGTGGCCAGATGGGACGTGGTGGGCCCGATGGAGTTGTGGACATGGGGGGAAGGCAATCAGGGCGATGGGGTGGGGGCAGCATGGGGACATGTGGGTGGCATGGGACCAGGATCTGTCCCGGGGAGGGGCATGAAGGGTTAGGATAGGGGCAGGGGCAGAACAGGGCTTTGGGAGGGGGTGCGGGGCTGGGATCTGGCTGGGGATGGTGTGAAGATGGGATCAGGGCTAGGGGTGGGGGGTGGTAGAAGGCTAGGAAAGACATTAGGGGCAGCTCAGGCTGGGGGGTGCAACATAGGGCCAGGATTGGACTAGGGGGCATGGCAGCAGGATGGGATGGGGATTGGCATAAGGATGGCATGGGGCTGGGAAAGGGTCTGGAGGAATGATGCAGGGCTAGGTTCAGACGGAGGAAGGGGTGGCAGTGCAAGGCCAGGGTTGGGGCAGGAATCAGCCCAGGGTTGGGCAGCCAGTGTAGGGGGAAAGGTTCAGGGAGCTGATCCACCACGGGTGGGTAGGGTGGGATTTAAGAGCTGGTGTGGCTGAGGGGAGAGGAAGCAGCAGGTCCCACCACCCAGCAGCATTGCTCCTCTGCCCTCCCTCCCTACCCTTGATACCCCATCACCTCCCGCTATCCCTCTCCAGGCTGCCAGGCTCCTCTACCACTCCACCCCTGTCCTTCCTACCATCCCCACTGTGCTCTGTGCCTGTTTCCCACACTCTGCCTTGTCACCCCTGCCCTTCTTACGTTCCCCATGCTCTCCCCTCCCTTATCTATCCAAAATTTGCTCACCACCCCCTGAGTGAGAAAAGAATTGAAATGTGGCCTCTCACTCAAAAAGGTTGGTCATCCCTGCTACAGAGGGTGGATAACTCATAATTGTGCAATTTTGTCCACTCCCTTTGAAGCATCCAGAATGCAGGGCTAGATAGAACATTGGTCGGATTCCAGTATGGCCATTTTTTTTTATCTTTTGAAAGGGAATTTCTGTGCACAGATAAGGAAGGCTGAGACCTTAGAATCCTATTCTATGTTTTTCCTTTGTCTTGTCATAGTATTAGAAGATTCCCTAAATGGATTATACCCTCACTTGCTCTTCTTAGAATGAATGTGATGAAATTTCATGGAAGAATTCACACATCAAATGAGTTCTGCCAATTGAGAATAAGTATCAATCCAAAGTTCCATTTCAGACCATCTATTCATAATACTTACTCTCTTCCTTATCCCAAAGAAAGATGCCAGCTGATAGCCAAAATTATGTGCCTTCTGTCATACTGGAGTTTGTGTCCAAATAATTCATTAGTCTGGGCAGCATGGCTTGGAAAAGACTAGAAACTCTGCTTGGATTGCCAACCTACTAAATATAAAATTTTCACATGGCTGGTCTTTGGTGGTGGATCAAAGAACAAAACAGAGAACGTGAATCTAAAAATCTAAGTAGTAGTCTGTTATAGGGCCATTTTTATTCACTCTCATAAAACAAACACTGAAATTGGAGTATAAATATTGTACTACTTAACAAACAGTAACTGACCATATACTTAAAAATGTATTATAATTAATATGCATACTTAAAGGTGCAAGTACAACAATAGCTTTGGCATTTTCTTAATTCATAAGTTATCTTTAGGAAAATATATCTATAACATGCAGCTCTTTGAGTAAATAAAATCTGAATTGTATATCTATGCACCTTATGGAGTCTACAGGGAGAGCCTTATTCTGGAGACTTTTAGGTAGTATGTAAGGCTATGTCTACACTGGCAAGTTAGTTCGATTTAAGGAGGCTTAATTCGAACTAACTAAAGCCATGGCTACACTTGGCTTTAGTTAGTTCGAATTAAGGGCTTCCTTAATTCAAACTAATAAGTTCGAATAGAGTATTTGAACTAAGGGGTTAATTCGAACTAACTAGTTCGAATTAACCAATGTTAATTTCTTAGTTCGAATTAACCGGTCATTGAAATGAATGGGAATCGCTAATTCGAACTAAGCAAGTGCTTGCTTAGTTCGAACTAACATTCCAGTGTGGCCATGCTAGTTCAAATTAAGCTAATTCGAACTAACTAAAATTAGTTTGAATTGGTTAGCTCGAACTAACTAATTCGAACTAATTTTAGCAAGTGTAGACATAGCCTAAGTCTTTATTTAAGAAGACCTGCATTCAGGGCTCATTCTACTGCCCACTAAAATCAATGGAAAGATCCCAGAGATTTCAATGGCCTTTGGGTCAGACACGGAATGAGACAAAGGGTCTTGTAGTGGCTCTCATCTTTATAACTGCTCTATCACTACAGTGCCAGGGCACACTAGCTAAATTTAAGGAAATAGTCCTCTCCTCACTGAGGAAAAATGCTTTGAAGTTTGGTGTTGTTTTCACTAATTTATGAGCCTTTGGAAACTGGACTTTATGCATATAGAGTGCAGTTGGTATTCTACGAATTTTTATGCAACATTCACAGTGATGTTAACTGCACAGTGAATAAATTAGAGCCCACTTGTGGGACCGCTACATATAGTGGGGAGGACGTAGGTGGCTAAGTCACAGTTTTAGGCTCTCCACTGATCCACAACATGCACACTGAACACTTTAGACAACTAAATTCACCCCATTCCTAAATTTGCACTATAAAAGTTCCCTAGATGCCTACGTTTTTGTCTCTGGATGTTCATTCATACTGCTGCCTCATTCTAACCACCCAGAAATGTATTTCATACCTAAGCCCAGAATGAGCTGTGAACCAGAGAAAGGTAGATGTTCATCTGTCTATTTTTTCTGCATTTTTTCTTGCAATGGGCTCAGGGAGTTACCTGATGAGCCAGTAAGGACATAAGGAATAGAACCATTGTGTCCTTAATGGCTTATCAGGTTACTCCCTGGGCCCATTGCACCTGGCAGATTCCTTAACATTAAGGAGACAATGGTTGTAGACAGCCTGTCTCGGGTGTTTACACAAAATCATGCAAGTTAAAGTATAGATATAACACCAAATTCCTAACTTCTAATCCAAAGACAATTCCTAGACATAAAGTATATAATCATTCCCAGCAAATTACTACCTTTCTATTGATACCAAACATGACATAGTTCCTATGGATTATAGCATTTATGAGATATGAATAGAAAATATCATAAATGCTTCCCTAAATCCAGAGAGCGTCACACAGGGCTCTGCCCTGCCCTTTGGGGGGCATGTCAGGATCCCCCTGTGCCCTCCCATCAGGGAGGGCATTGGTGTAGTCCTGGGGTAGTCAACTTAGGGCAACCCCACATCTACACTGGCTTAATTCAACTTTAAAAAAATGGATTAAGCCTTAAATCTACTTAAATCTACTTAAATTTTCATTAAGTCGACTTTATTTTCCTTAAGTCGACTTAAGCAAGCTGCTTAAGTCGACTTAAGGAAACTGTAGTGTAGACGCAGGATAATTTACGACTTAATTTACAAGTGTAGATGCAGCCTAACAGAGGGAGATCCAGCTGTGGAGCTCTAGGGGAGACAAACTCTTCCCTGCAGCCTGGACTTAGATACATATCTCTTGGAGGGGGACAGGATATAGGAGAAACCACTCTCATTGAACTTTTCTGATTGGTTAAGGTATGTGGCTCCCTCCTACCACGCTGACTTTTATGGATCACTTCCTAAGGTGCCTGTCTCTGCCTCTTCATTCTAAAGAGAGTCTTGGTGTCTAACTCAGGCTTTGTGGCTCACAGTGCTGTTCCTGTGATTTTTCAAGGCATCTAAAACTTAGGTGTTGTGTTTCTCAGTGTCAAAGTCTAACTCCCTTTGTGAATCCAGGCATTTTTTGCTAACTGGAGTGCAGCTATAACATAAGTGGTCCCAAATATAAGCATTCTACACTTGCTGTGAGCACCAGAAATTCCCATAAGTTTCACTGGATATTTTATGTATACATACAAGATGAATGGAAGTCCTCCAGTTGCATGCGTACATAATACAGCAATACAAAGCATTTCCTTTCTCAGTATTTGCAAATTTATTTCAGGATGAAATCATCCCATATTTTCTAGTATACAGAGCTTTTTTAGAAAAAGGAACTAGGTTTTACTCTCTAAAGGAAATCAAGAGCTTTGTTTATTTTCTCCAGTGAAAAAAATCACAATTTTTTTCAGCAAAATAATTTTTTTACTTGTGAAAACTGCCTTTCATTTATGTGAAAAAATTGAGGCAAGAACAAGTGTGTGTGAGAACTCTTAAAAACAGACTACTGAAGATCTGGCTAATGTTTTTCTCCAGAGGATATGGGTATTTTTGGTATTTCCCTAATGTGTTGTATCTGATCTTCTAAGACATACAGCAGTGCATTCTAAGCCTCATCCTGGCCATTCTGCTGTCAAGGGAAATATTGGAATTGACTCATTGGGATTGGTTTCTAGCCTTTTTACAGTAGAGAGCAGGATCCCATTTTTAATTCCCTTTAGCGTGTTTTCGACGCTCTGCCATGCACATCAATCATCCATCAATGAAAAAAAAAAGGATAATTTAAATACTTTGATGTTCTGCCAGCATTCTGAGTTTTTGACAGCTCATCTCAACTGTAATATTAACACCAAGAATCAATATATAAATATAGAGATGTTTGGCTGGATCTTGTTTTGTTTTATTTTTAAATCTCTGAGCAAACCACTTTCACACAAATGCTTAACAAAAGAGAGGTAGCTAGTTTATTTACATGTCCAACAATATTTAATTAATCATAGTTAACACTTATTGGTGTATTTTCTGCAATTTCCTGTGTTATTTGGTTTATAGTTGGGTGCCAGTTCAGTTAACTTATTTTAATATTGATGAATTTGTATTCATATATACGCATTTTTTTATAGTGAAATATCTACCTCTGTTAAAGCTGCTGGGAAATCTCTTGATGGTGTTTTAGCAAAATGGATAATTTAACAGTTGTCTTAGGCACAATGATGACATTCACCACATCACTCCTTAACTCTTTTATCAGGATTTTTGGGAAACAAAAATTCATTGATTTTATAAATTAATATATTTGAATGCCAGAAGAGGACATTATGATCATCTATCCTGACCTCCTGCATAACACAAATCATACAACCTCACTCAGTGATTCTGCATCAAACCCATAATTTCTGAATTTCAAGTCTTGTTGTACTATTCAGAATATTTTAAAGACAATGAGGCAATGGTAGTCCAAATTTAGGACAGACAAAGTGGCAGGGAAGGAAGGAAGTTTTGAAGACTATTAGTAGCAAGGAATGGTTTCATACCAAAAAGGTCTGGAAGATTAAAGTCGAAAAAAAATATTTGTCAGAGCCTGATCTTCACTGCTTTGCTCCTTTGATAATTATTTACATGATTAGAACATGAGTAGAACAGTACTGTTCAGATCTCGTAATATCATCCAGTTTGCACATAGGTAGATGACTAGGCAAACAATCTTTTGAAGTTTAGATCTTTAGGTCTGATATTAAACCACTGAAGTCAAGAATGAACATACAAGTGCATTACCTCAGTAGATAAGTTCCTTTGGCTATGTCTACACTTGCAAGTTAGGTTGATTTAAGGAGGCTTAAGTCGATCTAACTTAGTCCCTGTCCACACCAGGCTTTCATTAAGTCGACTTAAGAAATTCCTTAAAATGAAATTAAGATTCCTTAATGAAAGCTTAGGTCAAATTAGTAAGAATCGCCAGTTACGTCGACCTAACCCTTAAGTCGACTCCTTAGGTCAATCTAAGCACAGTGTGGACGCTTAAGACCACTTTATTAGGTTGACCTAAGGGTAGTTAGGTCGATTTACTAAATCCCCATTCTGGGAAACCACTTTGTTAAGTCGACCTAATAAGGTTGACTTTAGGTCGACTTAAAGTCGACCTTATTTGGTCGACTTAACAAAGTCAACCTAAATTTTGGAGTGTAGGCATAGCCTAGGGGGTACGTCTACACTGGAGGCTCTATTAAGTCAACTTAACCAAAGTCGACTTTGTTAAGTTGACTTAGAGAGTCCACAGCCCTGCATCCACACTAGTAGGTGCTAGGTTGAGGAGGAGTGGCCAGGAATTCTGCGAGGCCAATTAGGTCGACTTAAGGTGTATTCACCATCTACAAAGACTTGAGTCGACTTAATAAGATCACTTAAGCCTTAAATTGATCTTCAGAGGTGGTGTTATTAAGTCGACTTAAGGAAGAGCTTAAGTTGACTTAATAAAAGCCCGGTGTGAATGCAGAAGTCTATAGGTTGACTTAACCTTCCTTAAGTCGACCTAAGGCTCTAGTGTGGACATACCCCAGGAGCCTAATTTACAGAAGGTTTAGGTAAGGACTTAGTGAGATTTTCTAAAATCCTACCAAACAAATTACTTCTACATATTATATTTTTACCAGAATCTGTAGCTACACATTCTATGGCTTCCAAATAGTGGGTTTAATGCTATTACGTGGCTGGATGAACAGCAGTAGTAACTGACAGAACCTTGCTTTAATTCTGAACATAAAGTCAGGTGATTTAGTACTGGTTTTATCATGCTACCTCTGCAAATTAAATGAGTAAAATTCAGATGAGAGACAAATTGAACAAGAACAAACTGAAGTTCTGAAATACTCAAATTTATCTTTGTTTCTTTTAAAATCCTGCTGCACATTTATGTCACATACTTATGTGACTATATTTAAATCTTCCTTCCTGAAAATAAGTTCTGTCACCATATTTTTTTAAATCACGTTCTCTAAAGTTCCCTTTTAGAACCTCAATTCAACAAATAATTAAGCACCTGCTTAGTTTTATGTATGTGTTTATGTTAATATCTATTCAACAAAGTGTGTTTAAAAATTAAAGCATATGCTTAAACCCAGTTGACTTTAGTATAAGCTAAATATGTACTTACAGCAAAGTATTATTCCCTAGTTCAAGTTAAGGGAAATACTGTCGTATTTCATGTACCACTATGGGTAAACAGACTATTAAAGGCTACATTCACAGATGTTCTAAATCAGTGTAGCTCCCTTAACATCAGTGTGCAACGGTTCAGGATGCAGCCCTAAACTCTTCATATTCCATATGAATAATGGTAGATAGGGCTCCAAGCCAACAAAGTAATTAAAACATTAATTGACTTCAATGGAACTAGTCACATGATCAGAGTTAAGCATATGATTAAGTGTTTTGATGCATCATAGTTATAATATACTGGACAATAACTATAAAATATTTAATAGTTCTTTCACAAAGAGTGGCATAAAATTATAAACACTATGTAGACAGACTTGTGGATCAAATATATGTGACATAAGAAATCTGTGCTGGTTGGGCTTCCATGCATTTTATAGGTACTTGCTTGGGAAGACATTCATTAATCCTGGCTTTGACCAAATTAACCTCAATAAATATATATATATATATATATATATTTTACATGGATTTTACATTTTTATATGCACGTGAATAGCACCATTACACAATATGTCCATGTCTTCAAAATCACACATCATATCTAACTTTGCAGTGGTTGTAACTACAGTTGCTCAAAAAAGTTCTAACGTAACAGTTTCCACTGGGAAATTCTGATTGGGTGGAATCTAAGCATTCTGAGGGAATGTGTCTATTTTTCCTGGAAATTTACACAGAAAATAGGCAGGCAGCTAGGAAGTCAGCTGGCTGCTGGAAGAAGTACCTGTATCCCTGGGCTTTCAGGCTCCCTGGGTTCTCCCACAAGCCAGCTTCCTGCCTCAGCTAACATTGGTGCATATCATAATGGATATGCTAAGATAACAATCTGTACCTACAATTCACTTTCTCTTTAGAAGAGGGAAACATAAAAATCTGGCCTGCTACAAGTTGTAGGAATATAGGCAAGACCCATCCCATCTTTCTAAATAGGACAGAGCCATTACAAAATGAGATGTTATCCCTTTTTTCCATTGTTTACTGGCTGCGCTCTTTGGGACACCTGTCCTTTCCATCAGAGAGCTCATAAAAGACCCAATTTAATACCCACTGAAGTCAATGAGACACTTTCCATTGACTCCAATGGGTATTAGATTAGGTCCATAGTCTAATACTTATATTCTGCTAGAATTTTAATCAAGATGCATCTTGCTTTAGATATCTTTATCAATAAACTTTCCCATTTATCTAGTTCATTAACAAATAGTAGAAAAGACTGGCTTTTAGAAATCCCTATCAAAATTAGCAAGATTCAGGACAATCTCCCCTGCTTTCAGGTGCTAGTATCGTCATATTATCATAAATATATATTTAGTTTCATACTATGACAACATTAAGATGTAAAACTTCATGTGTCAGGGGAGATTGTCCTGAATCTTATTAATTTTAATAGCAGTTTCTTAGTAGTGTGACCTTTTGTTTGATCTAACAAATCAGTCATTGGCCCCCTGTCCCCAATTCAGAATGAAGAATACTAATCAAGGCTATGTCTATACTAGAAAAGTTAAGTTGACTTAACTTTTCTAGTGTAGACATAACCTCTTGTTGACCTTATTAAGTCAACTTAACACTTTAAGTCGACTTAATAAGGTCGGCTTAGGCGCTAATGCTCATCCACACTGGCTTTAAGTCAACTTAAGGAGTCGACTTAAGGCTTAAGTCGACCTAAAACCAGGTGTTATTAAGTTGATTTAGCTTTCCTTAAGCCGATTTAAGGAAATGCTTAAGTTGACTTAAGAAAAGCCTAGTGTAGATGTGCCCCAAGAGACTTTCCCCTCCCTTATGAAGTGTCTGCTTTGCAAAGCAATGAACTACTATCATGTCATAGCTAATACATATTTTTAACAAAATGTACCCCAAATCCCAATTTTTCTAAAGTTAATATGCTCTTGAAAGCTGCAATCCTCCCCCCCCCCTTTTTGGTCACTAGCAGTCATGGCAGTTAATATTGTCATTTAGCAAGCTTGACTTCATATACTTTGAGAAGGAGACATGTTTATACAATGGATGTGGTCAGCACAATAATCACAGCATAAGAGAGCTACAAAGAAAATAATTGAAAGAAGGTTCAGGAAGGCATCACTTTAAAGATTACATGCTAGTAAATAATAATTTTCTCTAGTCTCTTCCTTTATTTGTAGTGAAGAGACAGGGAAAACTTAATGGGCCAGAAGAGGTAAAAATGGCTACTCAATGCATTTATAGTGTTCTCAAAGTAGAGTGTGCTACTTACTCTATAATGAACAGATTCATGCTCCTCGTTTTTGTCTGCTATATCTAGTTTCTGCCCTTTAAGCAAGAAGGAAAAGTGAGTTTGACATGAGTGTATTACATGTCAGCAGCAATATGGACTGAAACTGAATTTATGAATGAAGAGTGCTGATGAAAATCCTGCTTGGCATTTAACAACCAACCCACAAAACCAAACCAAACCAAGCAAACAAAAAAAAACCCTGTTCAGAATATTGCTAGTCATTCAGATTGCATTTGGGGCTTAGGAAACTCCTTAGAAAACAAAACACATTGCTTTTCCTAATTATTATGTGTGATAGTGTTTGCTTTTTGCAAGGAAAAATAATTCTGTAAATCATATTTCTGCAGAGGCTTTCCATTTTTTCCATTCCCACCATCGGCCATTATTCTGAGTTCTGTGTATATTTGCTAGAAGTACTTTTTTTATGTTATTTTATTTTAAAGAGCATCTGCAGCAACATTATCATGAAGTAGTTATTTCTCTTCATTTGTGCACAAAAGCATTGTGAAGTGGTGTATGATCAAGAGAGTTAAGATGTCAATTTTCTTTCTGGTTGAATGATCTTACTTTTCACAGTTGCAATCCCATTGAAAGTCAATTTGGGTAAAGTCACTTCATGGGTACTATGAATACAACTAAAAGAAACATTTGGGCTCTGGAATGGGTTACCTTCTCTCTCTAGGATCTTTTAACATACATATTTTGGCCCTAATTCAGCATGATACTTAAGCATATGCCTGTGTAATCTCCATCATTGTAAGTTTTTAAGATCAGGTTAGACAAGCACCTGTCAGGGATGGTTTAGGAGTGTATTTGGTCCTGCCTTGAGTCCAGAGGTGTGGACTCGATGACCTCTCATGGGCTATGTCTACACTTGAAAAGTTAAGTCGACTTTATGAAGTCGACTTAATAAGGTCGACTTTAAGTCGACTTAAAGTCGACCTTATTTAGTTGACTTAGCAGAAGCGGACTTAACTTTTCAAGTGTAAATGTGGCCCATTTTTTACTTTATTAAGTCGACTTAACATTTTAAGTCAACTTAAAAAGGTCCACCTAGGCACTACTCCACGTCTCCACTGGCTTAAGTCGACTTAATAAAGTCAACTTAAGCACTAGTTCGAATTCAAACGAAGTGTTATTAATTTGAACTAACTTTTCCTTAATTCGACTTAAGGACCAGCTTAAGTCAACTTAAGGAAAGCCCAGTGTAGATGCCGAGTAAATTAAGTCGACTTAAGCCTCCTTAAATTGACTTAATTTGTAAGTGTAGACGCACCCATGGTCCCTTCCAGTTTCTATGATTCTATGCCTACTTTTAAGAACATTTATAATCCCGTTGAAGTCCATAGGGTCACTCACTTGGTTAGAGATAGATATGTGCTTAAATACTTTGCTGAACTAGAATTTCTGAGTGGTTAAATACAAAACCAAATTCAGAAGTAATACTGATGAACCCAGATCCTATCCTTGGTCATATATATGTAACTCAGAAGTCCGTGGGAACTCAGTATATGAATATAGAGAACAAAATATAATCCTTAGTGAAAGTATAAAAACCCAAAAACCCTTGGGCCAGCCCTGCCCAGCAGGCTAGTATTATAATTCTGCTTCTGCAATCCTTGTTCATATTTCGCTTTGGCAAAATGCCTAAGCAAATAAAAAAGTGTAGAATTAAAGGCTGGAAAAAAGACTTCCTGATTAACTAAAGAGCTCTGCTGAATATATGGAAAGTGGAGAAATATTAAAAGGTTTTTTTTAGGGGGAAATTGCCAAATTATTTTAAGTTACAAGTTATTAAAAGTTACCTTGTTTGAAATATTGTCCTTTTCCTTATGGAGCTTTGTATCTTGCTAGCTGCATGATGGTTTGTTACCACCTGTTTGCATATTCAAATATCCTTGGAAAACGTGCCAGTTATCTGTGAAGATGAAATAGTGAAATGTGGTTTAAATAATTTTTGGTTTTGATACTTTTTTAGCCTAGTTCTGCATATATAAAACTGTCATCTTCAAAGGGGCTTTTAAAAATAATTTATCTTTGCTGTGGAGTTAAAAAAAACAACGAAAAAACCCAAGGAAAGTCGTGTGTATTTTCTTTTAATTTACAAGTTGAAATTAGAAATACCTCTACTGAAGTCAATGGTGCAACACTAAATTTACTATGCTGTAACGAGGAGAGAAACAGACTACTGCGTATTTCTGGATTAAAATTATCTGAAATTGGAGTGAATATTGAGAATACATATCAGTAAATGACATGTAACAAAAACTATGCAGGAATGTTGTAATTTTCTCTAGAAGCAAGTATTACAAACCCAGGTACTGAGGTAGGGCTTCACTTAAAAGAAAATCAAATATTTTAAGAAATGGAAATACCCAGTTCAGGCACTCAAAGGGTTCGTCTACACTGGCAATTTAGGTCGACTTAAGGATACTTAAGTCGACCTCCACAAAGCCGCACCCACACTGGGCTTTTATTAAGTCGACTTAACAGAGTCAACTTAACTTTACAAGTATAGACATAGCCAAAGAACCTTAACGCTGATCTATAAAACACCATGTAGTAAGCACAGGATTAGTGCATTATAATGTCAGTACTCATTTATTAAATGAAATTGGCTTGTTGTTTTTTTAGCCCCACATTGAGTTACTAGAGAATGGAGTTAAGATTGTTGGGCACCTTACAACTCCCCTTTAACATGGAAAGCCTGATTCTGACCCAATGCTTGTTCATAAAGGTATAAAAAGAGCAGGAAATCATTCTAGTAAATGGATATCTCCACCATGGCAGGCTGTTAGAAATGTCCTCCCTTTCATGTTTGAGGAGAAAAAGGAGATAGTTATAGTTAATAACATCTGTTCCCCACTAACACTGAGGTGCAGTGTGGAAAGGGGATATGACTCTAGGAAGAGTGGCAGTGTTACACTCATAGGCCTGTTTGGCTTATGCTGATGTTCATATATGGCAGAAAATATTGTTTGCCTAATTACTTCCATCTACAACAGAGGTGGGCAAACTACGGCCTGTGGGCCAGATATGGCCCATAGGAGTCTTTCATTATGCTCTCCAGGTGTGCTTGACTGGAGCTCGATGGCACCATCCCTATCCCACCATGTGGATCCAGAGGCACCCTGGCAGGAGCACAGTAGCCAATCTCCCTCCTGGTCCCTTCTCTCCCCGCCACCCCTCTCCCTACCACGTGCAGATCTGGTGCCTGGATAAGCCTGTACACAATGTTTGGCATCACCCCTCGGGGTATTATTCATCGAGGGGACCAGGCAGACGCCGGGTTCTTTTTGCACCGGGATTATAGCCCGGCCTTGATCTGATGGAAGGGAGGCGCTGACAGATACATCAGTAGTCAGGGGAACTAGAACTGAATAATAAAGGGTTAAATCGAGCCAGCTGATAACCCAGGTAATTACCAAAGGAATCAAGTACTGTTCCCATAGGGGAAACAGAAAAAGAGGGAGGGGAGTGTCAGGATTTAACAGTACCATGGAAAATAGCAATAGAATCAAGAGAGTTAAAATCATAAAGTATTTATTGCAGAGCAGTACAAGAAGACATATTTTTTCCTTATTTCTTTTGTTAGTGCATTCTTTAACTGTTATATACTTGCAAGATTTAGTACTTTACTGTTAAACTTGTTATGTTATTGTGCTGCAGCAGGTCTTAAAGATAAAAGTAAATGCGCATTATTAACTATTTAATTGCTAAAACTATTCTTATTACTCTGCACTTGCCCCTAGCAACAAAGGGGTGCCCCTAACTTCAAAGGGGACAGCAGGCTATCTACCTGTACTCCCAGGCTGGGGTGCTAAACTACTTGTTCCCTATCCTTATACCTATCCCCCATACCCTCGGGGACCAGGGCGCTAACCTACTTCTGTCCTTACACCAGGACTCGGGGTACTAAGCTTCAGTTTCTATTTTAGTTACTTTATATACCTGTGACTCATATACCTGTTACTTATATCCCTGTAGCTACTTCTTACCAGTGTTCACCGAGGCCTCTTGTGGTTTCTTAATACTCACCGAACTCCTTACCAACGTGTCAGTTTTGCCACCATCGGGGATCAGGTGCTGACCTTTCTTAATGAGCTCGGTCTCAAGCCAACGTGCCAGTCCAGTCAGCTTCAAGACTAGGACCTGACCTTTCTTTTTCTTCTCTGGACAGACCCCACTTGCTATAGTAGCCGAAGCCACTGGGCGTCTTGAGCCTGTCCAACCCTGTCCAAAGGGGGTATCTGTGGGGCTGATATTTATAGAGCTTTAGCCCCCTGTGCCCCTCCTGTTTTTACAGAAGTTCCCACAGTCTTTGCCACATTGCCATTGATCATTTTAGTTAGCTGTCAGGGAGCTATCGGGAAGCTTATCAGGGAGTTCTCTTCTGAGGGGTGATTGCAACCTTGTTGGGTATTCAAGGCTCGTTAGTGTGCTTGCTCGTTAGGGCTGCAGCTGCTCATTAGGGCTGCAGGTGCTCATTAGGTGACGTCTGAGTTCCTGGCATAGGTTCATGTGAGCGGTTATGCTAAGGCCTTTGAAAACTGGTTCAGGCTTGGGCCTATACATGCTAACTACTACTCTTAAAACTAGTTTCCTCTAATAATATAAATTCCCATTAACCTAACCCACTTTATACAGTGCCATGGCTGGAGTGTGGCAACCATTCCTCTCCAACTGCAGGGGTGCAAAAGTAGTGGCCTTGCTGGAGCGTGGCTGCTGCTACACTCAGGACCCAGTGGCGCTCTGCCCAGAGCTCAGCAGCTGCTCCTCCACCCTCCCCCACCTCCTACTTCTCCCCTCCACCATGTAGGCCCTGCAGCACCCTGGCCAGAGTATGGCAGCCACTCCCAGCCCCTCCCCTTCCCCACTCCTCTCTGGTCTACCTAGACCCGGATGTGGCCCTCAAGCCATAAAGTTTGCCCACCCCTGATCTATAAGGTGGAATGAGACAGTATGATATACTGTGGCCACCTTTGTTTTATGACTTGCGGTCTCAACCAGATTTCCACCAGCTGTGATGGGAAACTTGTGAGGAATCCAGTGAAGGAGGGTTATATGAATCTGTCCTCAACTGGATTCCTTGTACTGCTTCCAGGTCCTGCTCTTGAAAAGATCCACCCCATCACTAGCACCAAATAGGTAGACAATTGAATAAGATCTCTTAGTTAGGCTCATAGGGTAGGTCTACACTTGCAACTTAATGACGCTTAAGTTGACCTACAGAATGCTGCGTCCACACTTGACGTTTCCTTAAGTCGGCTTAAGCACTTCCTGATGTCGACTTAATAACTCCACTTCTGAAGGTCGACTTAACGCCTAAGTTGATCTTATTATGTTGACTTAAAGCCGGTGTGGACACCCTGAGTCGACCTAATTGGTCTCCAGGCCAGGGGATGGGCTGGAGAGAAGGAGAGTTATGGTTGGGGGATCAGGCTGGGGAGAAGGGAGAGCCACAGCTGGGGGAGATGGGGCTCAGGGGAAGGGAGAGCCATGGCTGGGGAGATCGGGCTTCGGGGAAAGAAGAGCCCCAACTCCCCAGCTGTAGCTCCCTTCCCACCAAGCCCCATCTCCCCAGCCATGGATCTCCCTTCCTCAAAACCCCATCTCCCCAGCTGCAGCTCCTTCACCCCTGAGCTCCATCTCCCCCAGCCCAGATCTCCCTTCTCCCTATCCCCATCCCCCAGCTGCGACTCTCCCTTCTTCCCAGCCCCACCACCGACAGCCACAGCTCTCACCAGCCCGATCTTCCCTGGCTGTGGCTCTCCTCTGTTGACCTAGCATCTGCCAATGTGGACACAGGCAATTGACTAGAGTTTTCAGTGTGAACTCTCTAAGTCGACTTTAACAAGGTCGACTTTAAGTCGACTTAATGTCGACCTTGTTAAGTCAACTTAACAGAGCCTCCAGTGTAGACATATCCATGAAGTCTAAAGTCAGAAGGGACCATGATCATCTAGTATGACCTCCTGCACAATGCAGGCCACAGAACTTCACCCACCCACTTGTGCCACAAACCTCCAAACTATGACTGAGTTATTTAAGTTCTTAAATCATGATGTAAGATACAGAGAACCCATAAGCTATTGAGTCATGCCCCATGGTACAAAGGAAGTTGAAAAAAACTCCAGAGCCTTTGTCAATCTGCTTTGGGGGGAAATTCCCTCCTGTCCCCAAATATGGTGATCAGTTAAACCCTGAGCATGTGCGTAAGACTCAATGGTCAGATACTGAAAGAAAGAATTGTCTGTAATAATTCAGAACCCACCCATCAATTGTCCTGTCAGCATATCTCCATCTGGGAGGCAAAGATCAGTTAATTGCCAAACTACACTGTCCCATTATACCATTCCTTCCATTAATTGATCAAACTCAATTGTTCCTTCCCAGGTTCCACTAGGAATAGAGATTCACAGATTTCATTGCTAAAATGCTAGTGAAAACAAAGCAGAGTTCACATTATAATTCACCTTTTTTAGTGCCTATGAGAAAATTATTACAAAAGAATTATTTCAACGGAGGTTGAATTTCTTAACCTTTGAAAATATTAAAGATGCAAAGATGTAAAACTAGGAGTCTGGGATGTATTGCATATCTGAAGAAGTAATTATACTTTTTTTCAAACTGATATTCCTCTGTTCATGATGGCACCTATTTGGAGTGTGTGTTCAAGTTTGATAATGAAATTTTCCCATCTCAACTCATGACTGCTACATTGATATGGGGGAAACAGAAAAATAGAAGAGACTAAAATATATTTATGTAGAGATTGCACAATTTAAAAAATCCCACTTGGAAGTGGTAAGTATTTATCTATAGGCACTAGTCTATGACTGAGGCTTGTACACACTACAAAGTTATGGCGCGATAACAAGGACAGCGTCCACACACAAATCCATGTCATTGCGCAGTAACAGCCGTCTTACCGTGCAACGTGTAAACCACCAAAACGATGGTGGTAGCGGCTACTGCGGAACAGCTGTTTTGCGATAGTTCGTGTGTGTACAGTTGCCGCACAATATGAAGACTCCAGAAATGTCCCAGAATTCTAATTCCATTCCTTCTGCACTTCCTTCTACACTCTGTGGCTGTGACGTGACTGTTCCCGCCCACCCATCATTCCCGGGAATTTTTTAATTGTTCGCTCTTGTTTCTTCGGTATGGAGTGCAGCTGTGTTCTCCAAGAGCAATGACAGCTCAATGCGGCAAACATGCTCCAATGTGGACCACAGCTGAGGTGTTTGATCTCATAGGCATCTGAGGAGAGTCTGCTGTGCAGGCACAGTTACGTGGCAGCAGGCGAAATTTCGATATTTTTGGCCAGATTTCTCAGGCCATGGCAGAGAAGGGGTACAAGAGAGACACTCTTCAGTGTAGGTTGAAGGTGAAGGAGTTGAGGATAACGTACCACAGAGCCAGAGAGGCAAACCGGCGCTCTGGCTCAGCACCGGTTACATGCTGATTTTACAAGGAGCTGGAAGCAACCCTGAACAGGGATCCCACAACAACCCCAAAAGCTCCTGAGGACACATCGGCACCCCCACATGAAAAGGATACCGGAGCAGACAGTGACGAGCAATTCATGGATGAGGAAGTGGAGGATGACCTGGAGGGTGAAAGTGGTGCAGCCGACCTAGGGAGCCAGGAGCTGTTCTCCATGCCACCGGACACGTGCTGCCCTGATTCCTTCTTCATGCTGTCTTCGGATGCAGCGGAGGGGTGCTCTGGTAAGTTTCATTGGCAGTGGCTTCTGTACTTGCTGGATAAGCTTTGTGGGCAAATGAAGAGCTGGCAGGAGATAAGCGTTTTGAGTTTCATCTTTTTTCTTTTGGGGGGGGGATGGGGAGGTCTACCTTGCATTACACGAGCAGTGCATCAATGCATGCTGTAATTCTCAAGAAATCCTCTCCGTTGAGCTCACTGAAGGTCTCCTGGATGTACTTCCACTTCCAGTTAAATTCGATTGGAGAGCTACTGTGTTCCCTCGCCAATAGAGGGATACTCTCCCTTGCCAGTTGCAAAGCACGGCAGTGGGAACCATGGCTGCGCACAAGCCTGCTGCGGTACTGGCTTATATCCAGTGACATGCAGGATATGCATTCTGGCTTGCAGGGGCACTTTAAGCAGTGAGATATCACCTCCCATGGCCATGTCATGTGTGAACTAATCATCCAAAGCACTGGAAATAGTTCACGGAGCTGTGTGTCTTGTCTCGGCAATCCGAACCTCCTTTGCAAAAGCCCTTTCAGTCCCTGGCAATGTCCTGCCCCGTGGGCACTGCGGAATGTGGTGGCAGAGCATATTACCAGCTCTTTAACCAAAGTGAGAACAATAGCACTACTTATGATGTTTCATTTTCCTTAGAAATGACCTTCGCTGGTTGGTGGTCTGTGCCAGCTGACTGGCTGAGACAGATAAGGAGGAGGCCTTGCAGGAGCAAGGAGGATATCTTCCAAGAGCTGATGCAGTCCAACGAAGCATCAGCAAGGGAGACTAAACTATGGAGGCAGGAGTGACAGCAGGAGTGTAAGGAAAACAATTTGAGGAGGCAGAAGCAGAAGGATGCCCAACTGCTGAAGACCGTGGTTGGTCTGCAGACCCAGCTGCTCCAGGTTCGTCCCCCCCTGCACGCACAGCAACACTTTTTGTCCCCACCATCCCATTCTCCCACAAAGCAATTCTTTGAAGTCCAGGGACCCTCCTGGTACAACTTTACATCCACTCCTGCACAAAGCTATGGCATTGAGCCACGCACCTACACACATCTATAGCCCCTGGTGCAGGAACTACTTACTGTAATTATTTAATGTTTTATAATAATAAAATTGAATCACTTGAACTGTGCACAGTGTCTTTATCGATACACAATAATTGTTAGTTGTTGCATGTTTACTATTCACTCATTCAAGCATAGTACAGTACATGCCCACTGCCACACCCTCCCCCCCCCGGTAATCAGCACCCAGTAGTGTGCAGGTACACTACTGCCCAGTGATACAATATGTCCTATAAATCCCCATGACTAAAATGTTCCCTAAGTGCCTCCCTTATGTGGATGGCTTTCAGCTGTGCCCCCCGATACTCCTAGTGGCTGGCTGTTGGAAGGCAAACTCTAGCCGCTCAGCCTCCACATCCCATGAAGGGGGAAATTTCTCTCCTCTGTTTTCACAGAGGTTATGCAGGCCACAGCACACCGCAATGATTGCTGGAATGTTGTCCTCATTCAAGTCTAGCCTCCCATACAAACAGCACCAGCGGCCTTTTAAGTGCCCAAAGGTGCACTCCATGGTCATTTCGCACTGACTTAACCTGTAATTGAACCGCTCCTTGCTTGGATCCAAATTTCCAGTATAGGGCTTCATGAGCCAAGGCATTAGTGGGTAGACTGGGTCTCCTATGATCACTATGGGCATCTCCACATCCCCAACAGTAATTTTATCATCGGGGAAGAAGGTCCCTGCCTGCAACTTTATGTTTCGGAAAATGTGAGCATCATGCACCTTACCCGACCACCCCACATTTATGTCCATGAAACGCTCCCCCTGTGATCCACCAGTGCCTGAAGCACCATGGAAAAGTAGCCCTTCCTATTAATATACCCAGTCACAAGATGCTCTGGAGCCAGAATATGGATGTGTGTACCGTCTATTGCCCCTCCAAAGTTCGGGAATCCCATGGCTGCAAATCCATCGACGATCTCCCGCACATTGCCCAACGTCACTGGCCTCCGGAGCAGAACACCAGTAATGGCTCTGCACACTTGTGAAAGGTCTAACCCGATGGTCAACCTACCGCCTCCAAACTGATTCGCTACTAACCGGTAGCAGTCTGGAGTTGCCATTTTTCACAGTGCGATTGCGACATGCTTCTCCACAGTGACGGCTGCTCTTATTTTGGTGTCCTTGCGTGGCAGGGCAGGGGCTAGCTCCTCACACAGTTCCATGAATGTGGCTTTCCGCATTCAAAAGTTCTGTAGCCACTGCTCATCATCCCACACCTGCAAAATGATGTGGTCCTACCACATCTCGTGACCAGAACCAGTGGTGCACCGTGTGCAGATGCTCTGTGAAGCAGCTCAGCAATGCGGTGCTGTTGTTCTGCATGGCAGTCACCAGCCCAGGGTTATCCGAATCCTGGTCTGATTCAGAGCTGAACACATACTGTGCCACCAGCCGAGATGTATTCATTATGCTGAAGGCGACAGTCCAGATCAGAGATGGATCCATGTTGCTGCAAAAAGGAGTTCCGGGAAGCAACATGGTACTGTTGAAAATGGGCATAAGTTGCTAGTAGCAACTCTCGTGACGCAAGGGGAACAGAATGCACCATGGGAAACCAAGACTTTACCCATGGTGCTCAGTGCTACTCTCCTTCTACCCAGGATTCTGAGCGCCGAATCAGGATGTATGGAACTGTGGGATAAGTTCCCACAATTCAATTGGGTTTCTTGTGAAATTGCGAATTGGGGGGGGGAGGAGGAGGTCTGTTCCATCACAAGCAGCTCAGTGTAGACACGATACTGAACTACAAAAACCACATGACTTTTAAAGCGCAATGGGCTTATTGCGCGATGATTCCTGTAGTGTGTATATGGCCTGAGACTCATTTTAGAAAGTAGACTACTGTGGATGTGCAGCAATGGCCCATTGCCATGATAATTATGCACAAATTGGTGCGACATCGACCTGGAGGAGCTAATGCCATATAATCCTATCATTGCTATCTCCTGTTGCCTCTACAGATGGCAATGCTTCTAGCATATTGAAATTGGCTACTTTAATTGAACAGTATACCAAGAAGCAAAACAGATGAACTTATAGCTTGAAAGAAGTGAACATGGAGTAGAGAGAATTTAGGAGAGAGGCAATACAGGGTATGCAAAGGACTTAGCAAGAAGAAGATGTGAGAAAACCTAGAAGAGGTTTTTAACTCAGATGTGGTTAACATACAATGGCCTCTTTTCTCTGTGAGAGATAGGGCAGAGATAGAGTATGATTGTTTTCAGAGATCCACAATTAAAAATAAATGCAAAAGTGAATGTAATGAATATAAATATCTCATTTACCATTTCTCAATTATTTCATTTCAGGATTCTTTTTTACTTATTCATTTATCTAAGTATATATACTGTACACATCACTGGGGATCTATGTATCTAACATTGATTAGATAAAATTTATGACATGTGGGAGCTCATATCTCTTAATCAAGTCTGCATTTGTTTTTGCACCAAGGGCTACATTCTGTTTGTCTTGCTCACTCGGGTAATCCTCTAATTCAGTGAGGTTTCTAGTTAGTATGGTGAACAAGCAGTTAGCATAAACTGTTCAGAAATAATTATATCCCCTTGGCACAATAGTGTCTGAGACTGTAAAATGAACAATGGCTCTTATCTGCAACAAACCAGTAGATAAATGATCAGAATCTTGCAGAACAAATCTTTATCTGAGGTTGTCAGATGTGAGTAATGGAAATCTGAGTTCTAACTGTATCAAATGACCTAATATTTGTAGTACAAAATATTTTTCATATAACTATAAATGTAGTTCTAGAAAAGGTGACCCTTAAGGCATTTTCTAGTTCTTTAAAAGAATTTCTAATTTGCTTTTCATTTGCAAATAACGAAAAATAAGCCAGTGTATTTGCTGTTCAAATCAGAAAGGAGCTAAATATTTTATTCTTGCATGTTTGACCATGGCTAGAAAATATGAAGGTGAGACCCAAGAGGAGAAAATTTTCAGTGAGTTCTCTTATGTGAAGACAAAAGCACGATTCTTCCTCCCTCCACATTTCTAAATACGTAAACCACTTATTTGTGTTTTAAAGATGAGAAACAAATCATGTCACTCAATTTTAAACAACTACTGTACACCCTCCCCCCCCCCTCTGATATCCTTTTAGACTGTCAACCTGGGCACCCCAACACATAGATCATTGTTAAAAATCTTAATCTGTTAAGCAGCTACTTGGTCTAATGACAATAGTGAAGCTGTTTCTTAATTTTAAAAAAATCCCCCAAAAAAGCCTTCTGTGATATTCCCCTCTGTAATCTGGACTGGTATATTTCCTGCCCCGGAGGTTGACCTGCTGGCCGGCCGGGACATGGTGCTTTTTCCTTTCTCCCGGGGGTTGACCTGGTGGCCGGCCGGGACTTGGTGCTTTTTCCTTTCTCCCGGGGGTTGACCTGCTGGCCGGCAGTTCTTATTTAATGAATGAGTGCTTCTGGTCAGTCACTCATGGGATTATACCAACATCCTCAGTCCTAGATGCAATCCTAGGAATCCATTTTATAGAATTCAATGCTGCCCACTGGATTATGCTAACTCATGGGTAATTCAATCTATCGAAGAAATTGATATGCAGCAGCTCTATCAATGCAAATGAAGTCTCTATACACACTCAAACCATATACCCTACTTTAGATAAAACAAATAAGTAAATTTGTGAAGTACAGAAATATTTTACGTGATTATAAACCAGATTAATATGATCAGGCAGAAAATAAAATAATCTCATACTAAATTAAATTTAACACTTTAGTAGCCTTATAGTCTTTGATGGTTAATCTTACCACACCTTCTAGCTGACACCCTCAGCCAGCCAGCTGGGAGAGCTTCAGAGTCAAAAATATCTCTGCCTTTACCAGATTTCCTCATCCCCCCTTGGGGGTCAGGTGATCGGACATGTCCGGCAATGTGCATGATTTCCTCCACTTGAATCAAATGAGTGTCATCTTATAAGGTGTTCAGGCCAGTCCATTGTTCTTGTATTCATGACACTACAAGGTGTGAACCCTCACTTTGCTTTGTGTTTGATGGATCTATTCAAGCCATGTGTGATACACATTTGGGAATATTACATAGCAGAGTTTCATATCTATACATACATGACATTGTAGGAAACATACTAATGACGGGTGTTAAAAGAAAAGAAAGAAGGATCAGTTCCACTCAGGAGCAGGAAGGGCAAATGGAGCCTTTAATCAAAATACATGTTCCTCTTACACATCCAACCTAGAGGGAAGTAGCCACGACCAGCCTGGACCCATGCAAGAAAGCCCAGAATACAGGATTCACAAGACATATATACTTTCTAACATGCTAAATACAATATACATAACGCAACAAGCGCATGCATAATACAAGAGGTTACATCATACCTAAATCTCTACATGGTTTCACTATACTTAATATGCAGGTTACATGATTAGATTATATTTAATAAACATCATGTAATCAGCCCGCCTCTGTTGTTTATGATTCATTTGGGTAGCAAGTAATAGTTCTGACCAATGAAATGTTCTGAACCCCTTGCCCTCCCTCGTACCTTACTTACAGCATCTGTTTACTAGAGTAAAGTTAATAGCTTTCTCGTAGGACCATCACAGAATGGCTACCACTTAACCATGAATGGTTTACATACAACTTTCCTTTTGTTAGCTGTATATTGGTATTTTCCAGCCAAAGCTGTTTGTTTACACAGTGTTTCTCAGTCTGCAGAAAAAAGGTTTGATTTCTAATAACTCCAGTGGGATGGGTTTAACCCACACTAGGGTTATGTCTACACTGGCAAGTTAGTTCGAATTAAGGAGGCTTAATTCGAACTAACTAAAGCCATGGCTACACTAGGCTTTAGTTAGTTCGAATTAAGGGCTTCCTTAATTAGAACTAATACATTTGAATAGGGTATTTGAACTAAGGGGTTAATTCGAACTAACTAGTTTGAATTAATCAATGTGACCATGTTAATTCAAACTAATTTCTTAGTTCGAATTAACCGGCCATTGAAATGAATGGGGATCGTTAATTCGAACTAAGCAAGTGCTTGCTTAGTTCGAACTAACATTCCAGTGTGGCCATGCTAGTTCAAATTAAGCTAATTCGAATTAACTAAAATTAGTTCAAATTAGTTAGTTCGAACTAACTAATTCAAACTAATTTTAGCAAGTGTAGACATAACCTAAAGGAGCAATGCATACTCTATGAGAGGTGGAAGTCCTGCCTCTGAAGCCTGTTGGGCATGCTCCAACTGCTGCCCTAGTATAAAAGGGAGCAGCCTAGCTCAGTCATGGCTGACCAGTGAGAAGGAAGGCCGTGCACTGGAGGCTCCTCGCCAGGAACTGTATCTGCCCCTGCCTGCAAGATAGAGCCAGATGTTCCTACCTGTAGCTTCCTGGGACATCACCAGCACGTGGGGCATAGAGATTGTAGATGTTCAGGCCTGACTCCTCCACAATCTGGATCACCTCTTCCATCTGGAAGAAGCCAGGGAGGTTGGAATCCAGCAAGCATGTTACCATCTTGCAGCTCGGGGACTACCAGGGTCTGCAGGGCACTGACTGATTCAAAGAGCTCCCAGGGGCCAATATGCACCTTAACTCTGCCCTTGGATCCAACACCTCATGGCATCACAGCAGTTCAAAAGCCAGGATAAGGACTTTGCTGCTGGGGCAGAGCCCAGCACAGGATGCAGTGATCAGGCACTGATAGAGCAACCCAAGAGGCCTCATTCATAAGCAGACACTCCCTGTTGGCCTCTTGCAGACAGACACTCAGGAGATCACAGCTGCCAGTGGACTCCAGGACCCCCAAGAGTAGTAGACGGTATGTCCTGCAACAGGGGAGAGTGGACAGCTTGGAGTCCCAGGGAAGAACCTTTACAATGACCTGAGTAGGAAGTAGCCCAAAGGGCCTGAAGGATGGAACTGGGGTAGTGCGGAATCAAAGCCAGCGTGTTTTCATCTGGATCCCCGCTGACATCAAGCTGTATCCCAGCATCGATAGGGCCCTGGGCTGGGGGTCAGTGGAGTGGGAGGGCCTGACCTGAGGTAGATGCACTTGTTACTGTCTAAGGCCACGCTGCCCTGACCCCAGGGTGGATAACTGCTTTTGGCCTCTAAGTCATGCTGCCCTGACACAAGAGAGTTAGCGTAGTCATATCGAGGCTGTGGGAGAAGCCTCAGGAACCAATCTAAGCCACAGAAGTGCCCCATTCCTTTATGCGTCTCAGACTTTCCTTGAAGGGTGGTGGAGGAGAGGGCTTCTCCTGTGGCAAATACTAATAATATTTAGTATGTCATAAGCATTCCAAAAAACACCTTCATGACATACTTTGCATTAAACATACACAGCTGCGCTAAAAGGGTGAACATGAATGGTACACAATCGCACCAGAAGGGTGTACATGGGGTACAGCTTGTCACTCCTTCCATTTTACATCGACAGTTTCTTTTACCAGCTGGTAAAGAATAATCTTCCCTGAATTACTAAAGGGTCTCGATATCTGATGTCCCAGCTTCCTCAATTTAATCACAAATTTCATGATGTTGGATTATTCCTTTATCTCATTTTTTAGCTAGTCTTGGATTTTTTGGAGGTCTGAATCATGATTTTTTAATGCTTTGAGTTGCCAGTACAGATTTTTGTCCCCCTTCTGGGTATACATCTCTAGTTGACTTTAATAACAGCTTTGTCATAGGAAGTTGAGTAGAATATGACTCTTCACACACCCTTTGTAATCCATTTTACCTGTATGCTGTCAATCTGTTACAAAATTTATTTCATATACAGATGAATTTGTTGCATTTTTGCATACCTTTCACTTGAATGAAATGTATATCAGAAACCAAAAAGTATTTGTATTCTTATACTTTCATTTGGGAAAGTATCTGCCTTATGACACTAAACAAGAAGTGATCTGAAGACTTTAATAGTGGAATGTCATTTCTTTGGATTCTTTTGGGGAGGTAGTATTTATAGAAAAAATATTCTTTGGGCATTCTATCCTTTAAAATATAACTTTCTGGATTATTTATTGCTATTTGGGTCTTCCAGAATATAAATGGAGTACAGATAATGTTTATATTCTAGTTAGAAAAGAAGTAAGGATGCATTCTCTGTTTTACAGACAGACTACATGTGTTGAACATGTTGCTACCCATAGCTATAGGTCTAGCCATGAATTAAATACTTCAGGTATGGAACCCTCCTCCTATATCGGATATTTACTATAAGATCTGCTTATAGTGAAAGGAGAATTCAGTGACTTTTACTATTTTGTGAATGCAAATTAAAACAGAAACTCTGGGGCTACTCTGGACAGTAGAATTTATCCCTGTGCCCATTAATTCACATTGTACATTTCCAGCCTGGAAAAAGGGGCTCCAAGTAACCAAGAATTTATACCTTAAATTCGGTTGATATTCCTTGAAGCATGAAAGAAAGACCTGAATCAAAAACAAATGTAAACAAGCTTGGATGTTTAACAAGTTCTGATTCCAACTAGTGGATCCTATGAGATATGAATCTACCTGGCCCTTTTTAATAATATGGGTCAAAGCTTGTCGACATGCATGTGTCTCACTCAGAGCCAAATATTCCTATCTTCATTGTAAAGTAACACGAGTCTGATTTCTCTCCCTTAGAACCATTTAAAAAGAGCAGGATGAGGTCCTGGATGTAGGTTACTTGGTGGCAACAAAATCTATTTTGAATTCTAAAACTGCAAAGCCTAAATTTCTTTGATGTTTGTGTCTATAGAAGATGCCAGTGACATCCGGGCCTAGTCAGTACATGTTGGGATAGATGGGAGTCCTTCAGGGACTCCTCAAACTCCGAGTGACCTAAAACTAAGTTGTTATGACTGTTCACGAGAAGAACATTTGCAGAAATGGACAGAAACTCAATAAATTCAAGCACTTGCATTTTGTATTTTCTGTTACTTGACAATGAATTAAATCCTACATTCTTGTTTCCGATTTTACTTTTATCTCCCTTAAGCAAAAGGTACTGAATCCCCAGATTTCACTCTGACCTCCCTCAGGAAAAGATGCTGAACCTTTGCCTCTACAATTAATAAAAGTAACAGACCTTGGTGTTTGTTGAAATAAGTGAGAGTTTTGCTACTCACTTCAGTTGAGCAAGATATCACTCTTAGCCCATTGACTAAGTGAGGAATGACTAAAGCCTCCAGGCTTTGTCCCAATATTTTTTATTATCTATGATCTTCAAAGACAAACATTAGCAGCAACAAGAGATTTACTGGTAAAGGCTGTAGGCTCATCATGTACATTTTTTAACATAATTAATAATCCATTTGTTATTAAAACAAGGATGAAGTATAATTTATGATAAATCCTAATGTCACTTAGCAAGTGTTTTCTTTTGCAGAAGCTGGCAAACAATAACAAAAAGAAAAGAAACATTAATTGTCATTATGAGCCCGCAAATGCCCTTTCCTTTTGTGAGAAAAAAGATAATGACTCTCATGTGGACTTTCAATAGTTTTCTATTCAGTCACAAATTACAAATCCTATTAAACCCTTCACCTCAGAGAGTTAAGCTAATGCAATTTTAGACAATACTTTTGGGAAGGAGAGGGAGAGCCCCTTATTTAAATTTACACTCTTTTATTTGGTTACATTTTCCTTTTAGAAAAAGTCATTCCAGGTTCACAAGAATGGCTTCCAAAAACAAAGGAAGAAATAGTAGAGTAATATTTGACCTAGTAAGCAACGATGTGAAAATAAAGTATAAAATATGCAAATAGAAAGTGTGATGTCAATAATTCAGTTATGCAGAAAAAACTTCTACCTATTTATCTTCTGATTAATGTTAACTAATTGTCTACAACATAGAAGTCTACAAATCAAGTAACCTTTCCACTGGACATTAAAATACATAGCCAAGACAGCAAGCAATGCATTCAAAAGGGGATTTGAAACGTGTCTAATTAAGGATGAATGGTCCTTGACCAGAAATTTAGGGGGTTCAGGTGAAAAGGCCTGAGCATCAAACTGAATGGAAAATTCTGTAATGGTCTATTAGTTTCAGTGTAGGCTCAAACTAAAGCCTTTACTCTTATTTGTTAGAGGTTTTTTTCTAAGATAAAAACAAAGGACTCAATTAAAACAAAACAGCAACAACAACAAAACAGTAGGTTACTGGTAAGGACACTCATTTGTAATGTGGGAGATCCAAACTCAGATCCCAGCTTTAGAGCAGGGATTTGAAGCCAGATCTCCCTTCACCAGATGAGTGCCATATCCTGCAGGCTATGGAATCATTCTCTAGCTCCAGCAATCTATTGTTTCATTAGAAACAACTGGCCAAAATCAATGTTAATTCACAAAATGTTTTAGTCTGCCTAAATCTTGAAAGAAAGAAGAGGCAAAATTACCCAGCTCTAGCTGGGAATGGTGGAGTGCTACAGTACACCAGATCCTTTAGGAGGCTTGGGTAGAATTCTATATGTACCACAAGCAGGGAGATGAGTGTTATAGATACTTTGAGAAGTTGGCTATAGAGGCTTTAGCCCTCAGTGGATCTTCAGTAATGCTCACACATTTCAAATGAGAAACAAATGATTATTTTAATTAAGTCTGGCAAAACTAAAGGATTCTGTACTCTAGGCACAAGGTATTTGACAGATACAGCAGTTTCAATCTCAAGCCCCATTCCTAATTAGTCCCTATGGGTATGTCTACAGAGTTTGTGGAAGCAGCAGCGAGACTCCCAGCCAAGGTCGACAGACTTGCACTGGTGAGGCTCATGTTAGAGCTTCTAAACTAGCTATGTAGACGGTGTTTCGAAGTTATGACTCTGGCAAGGGACAGTGGCAGTGGGACCAAAGGGGCCCAGTGAGACCAGAGGGGAGGGGGGCAGGTGAGGCCCTGGGGGGCAGAGGGTTGGTGGCAGAACCCAGGGAGCCTGCTGGGGAAGTGGTGATGGAACCAGGTGAGGCTGTGGGGACCTCATGGGGGGACAGCAGTGGGGCCCGTGGGGTGCCTGGTGAGGCCACAGCGGGGGGATTGGTGGTGGCAGAGCCCAGCAAGGCCAGAGGGCTGGGGGGGGGGCTGCAAGACCTGGGTGCCATGGGGGCCTGAGGGAATCAGCTGGGGCAAGACCCAGGGCAGTGCTGGTGTCCTGGTTGAAGGCAGTGAGTCAGAGAAGGGTGGTCACAGGGTGCGAGGGGGGGAGGGAAGCTGCAGGCCATGGGGACCCGCCACCAGGTGCCCCACCTTTGGGTGCCAGTGCTCCCCATACTGCCACCCCACCTCCCCTCTGCCCTGCTCTCCCAACTTTCCCAGTCACCCGTCCCCTGACAGAGCGCTCCTGCCCTATCCACTACCCCACACTCTCCCTTTCCAACCTACAGGGGCATCCCTGATCTCCTTTGCCTTTCCATGCTGCCCTGCTTGGCCCTGTCCCCTCCCCCCATCCCTGTTCTGCCCTGTCCTTCCTTGCCACCCCATCCCTGCCCTGCTCTGCCCTGTCATGTTCCCCACACTCTCTCTTACCATCCCAGACAGCTATCCCTGCCTTACCACAGTTTCTACACTTCCCTCTGACGCTGGGCATGGCCACCCCTTCCTCCGTTACCATCCCTGCCCTGGGCCCTATGCTCCTCTGCCCTGCCAGGCTCTCCACGTTTTCCCCTGCCACTCAACACAGCCACCCCTGCCTTCCCTTGCCCTGCCATGCCTCCCTGGCACCTGTACACACTGATGTTTCCTGAAAAAAGTAAAGGTAAGTCTTTTTCACAAAAGGTGGTTTCATTAACAAATTAAAACTTGTGTACAGTTGTGAAAGTGGCACGTATCTAAAGGTTGCTGTAGGGAGGATGGATGTTATTTGAGACTTGTGTTTATGTAAGAAATGTTTCTGCTTTTAGAGAATCAAATTGAGTTTGTAAACCTGCGTTTATTTTTTGACTATTTAAATTGTATTAATAGGAAGATCAGTTTCTATCCCTTATCTATTTAAAATTTGCTCATCAGCCCTCACGTGAGAAAAGAATTGCAATGTGGTCCCTCACCCCAAAAGGTTGGACACTCCTGAGATAGAGAGGGTTAGGAGACTGATTTTTTTTTTCCATTCCTGGGCACTGTGGCTCATCTCTAAGCTACATTATCATGGTGCCATGTTTCCTGAAACAATATATATGTGTATGTGGAGCATTTTACAGGGCTCAGACCATCATGGCTATCTCTCAGGCTGTAGAGTTGCATGACAAAACACTGTAAATTGGTCTGCCTAGCTCAGGTGTGACAAAGGAAATCACAGGGCAGCCTGTAAGATGGGGAGAGGCTGAGAGCAATTTGGAAAACAAAGACAGACCCTTTGAGGGATTTGAGGCTTCTGCCAGAGAGGTTATGTCTACACTGGCAATTTAAGTCAATTTAAGGAGGCTTAAGTTGACTTAAATGAAGCCATGTCCACACTAGGCTTTCATTAAGTTGACTTAAGAAATTCCTTAAGTTGACTTAATGAAAGCTTGAGTCAACTTAATAAAAAACACCCATTAAGTCGACTTAAGCCTCCTTAGGTCGACCTAACCTTTCCTTAGGTCGACCTAAGCCCAGTGTGGACACTTAAGTCCACTTTGTTAAGTCAACCTAAGGGTAGTTAGGTCGATTTAACAAAGTGGACCAAGTCGACCTAAAGTGTTGTCACTTGTTAAGTCGACTTTAATAAGGTCAATTTTAAGCGACCTTATTAAAGTTGACTTAACAAAAGTCGACTTAACTTTTCTAGTGTAAACATAGCCTGAGAGAATAATAGAACCACTTAGGTGTATTGGTTTGGTCCTGATTCCCCCACCGCCACACACACACTATCGAGTAACTCCACTGAAACTAGTAGTGTTACATATTTATAAACCTGCCCTAACTGAAAGGAGATAAAATGGTTTTGTTAATTCTTCCACAAATCTCTGTTAAGGCACTTTGGGTATGTCTACACTGGAGGCTCTGTTAAGTCAACTTAACAAGGTCGACTTTAAGTCGACTTAAAGTCAACCTTGTTAAATCAACTTAGAGTGTCCACACTGAAAACTCCAGTCGACAGCCGGCGTCCACACTGGCAGGTGCTAGGTCAACGGAGGAGTGGTGCATTGTTGGTAGCTGTCCCACATTAGGTCAACTTAAGGCATGCCGTGTCCACAGTGGCTTAAGTTGACTTAATAAGGTCGACTTAAGCGTTAAGTAGACCTTCAGAGGTGGTGTTATTAAGTCAACTTAAGGAAGTGTTTAAGTCAACTTAATAAAAGCCCAGTGTGGACGCAGGGTTCTTTAGGTCGACTTAACCCTCCTTAAAGCTCCAGTGTAGACATACCTTTTGAATGTGATCCACAGCACTTTTTATATTACACTACTGGGGTTCTTTTCAGATCTGGTGTAAACAAATACAGGTCTTTTAAAGTTAATAAATCTATATCTGCTTATGCGAGATCTAAATTTGGCCCTGGAGCTTCTGAGAATAAACAGTCAGCTTCTGTTATAATGATGGTATTATTAATTGTGTTGAATTGTGCCAGGTTGTGTGATGGTTTTGTGATATGAACATATTGGTTCAGATTCACCCCTGATATAAATGAACTGCCTTTATTAGAATGTGGCACACTTAAATCATGGTATCCTTTGTCTCTGACACAGTGGTTAAAGTAAGTCGTTTGATACTGTTCATCTCTTATTGGAAAATGGCTAAGGTGTACAGGATGCAAACATTGGTCCTATTACATTTTTTCTTGATCTGGTTGAACTAGGCAGCAATGATGCTGATAGTGTTGTATTAGTAGTTTGCTGCAGGCTTTGACAGCACATGGGTTCACAGAGGAATTTCTCAAAGATAATTGGATTGGTTTAGGTGTAGATGGCGCCTCTGTCATGTTAGGCAGTAAGGCTGGCGTTGTCACAAAATCAAAGACACGATTTCCACTTTTGATAAGTTGGCATTGTTTTAATCACAGGTTGGAATTGGCCGTGGCTGATGCTATCAAATGCTGCAATGAAGTTAATCACTTTAAATCATTCGTGGATTCAGTGTATGCTCTGTACAGTCAGTTGCCAAAGTGCTTGAGAGAGTTGGCTGAATGTGTGAGTAATCTGGAAGTCCAACTTAATAGGATTGGATGCATACTTGATGTACATTGGGTTGCCTCTAGCTGCCGCACTGTATGAGCTGTTTAGTGGTCATATGCAGCCCTCCATAAACACTTCTTTAAAAAGTCAACTGATTTCTCATTAGAAGGAAAAGATAAAGCAAAATTTGCTGGCATGGCAAAAACTGGAGAATCCAGTTTTTGTTAAAAACTTGGGTCTCATGCTTGATGCTCTTGAGGAACTTTCAGACCTGCCCTTGGCATTGCAAAAATATGATGCAACATTATCTACAGCAAGTAAGTTGATAAGTCAACAAGTTCACATGTTTATAGCTCATAGAGAGTGTGATTCAGAGTTCTTTCAAGAGGCTTGTGAGGCGATTGCTGCAGGTTGCTTTAAAGGTGTATGTGTAAACACATCTGTGGATGCTGGCAAGCAAATTGAAATTTCTAAATGTCAGTTTAACCAGGCCTTAGCGGACTGTATGAATGCTAGATTGTTGCCAGACTCAGAAAAACATCTAAGCAGTGCTGTTGAAGCAATTGGCCCATCACGTTTCACTACAGAGCTGTCACCAGAATTTGGTGAAAGTGACATAATTTTTTTCTTTTCCAAATTTGGCATTGCATTTAATGAAGTGAAATGTGCATATCGGGAATGTAAAGATCACAATACTTATTGTGTTATGCAGTGTTTGCTAGTTTGTGACAATAATTTATATAGATATAAATGCCATATAAAATTATAAATATTTGTATGGAGCGACAACTAATGCATATTGTACTGAGAAGTGGTTGCAAAAGCCTACCTGGGCTGGGGCCCACACATGCATGAAGGGGGCCCGGACAACATGGGAAGGGGGCCCTGAAATTAGGAGGGTTCCGGGGCCCATCAAATTATACTTTAACCACTGCACAGTTCCACTGGACTTGTGCTCTGGAAGTTTGTCAAAAGTATTCCAAAATTCCATGGGCTGACTTTGTCCTCTTAACAGCCATTTTCCCGCTGCACTATGAACAAAGGGCTAGAGAAGCCACATTTTCAGAGGCTGTTAAGAAATCACACCATAGCCCTGGGGCAATACACGAAGCCATGTGGTTTTGCAGTTCTATGGCGAAGGGTATCAATTTCATAGAATAATAAAAATTTAGACCTGGAAGCGACCTTGAGAGGTAAATCACATGCATATCCCTCATGCTGAGGCAGGAATAAGTAAACTTAGACTATCCCTGAGAGACCAGTCTAAGGTGTTCTTTAAAACCTGACAGGGATTCTACAACCTTCTATAGTAACTTTTTATAGTTAGGGAGTTTTTCCACTGTAGCCTAAATCTCTCTTTGTGCCAACTAAGCTAATTCTTACTTGCCCTATCTTCAGTGGACATAAAGAACAACTGGTCAGTATCCTCTTTACAACAGTCCTTAACACATTTAAAAAATATCAAGTTCTTCCTTGGTGGGTAGAAGACAGGGGTAAAAAACTTTAAAAACTTTAAAAGTTTGGGAACCATTATTGACTGAGGTGGTCAGCAGCCAAACTACTTCCTGCGGAGGACCTGGTTCTCTTTCAGCCTCTTGTCTCCTGTAGACTTCTCTAGTTGGCAAATATCCTCCATCCTGGACATTTCTATGTGCATCCTGTTGATAAAGTCCTCTTGCTTTTTGATCTTATGTTGACCACGACCTCTTGCAGCAATCTTATCTATTTCCTGAAGGACTCCACCAACTAACACTTCTCACACAAGGCAGCTCACCTTGCCTTGGTTTCTTTGGTAGAGACATGCAGGCTTCATTTCCAGCAAATCCTGGGCAGAAGCCTCCAGAGTCAGGATGCTTGTCTGGCCATTTTCTCCACAGGCACAAGCAGAGGAAGAGGTTGCAGTTTTCTGTTGATGCACTATTTTCCTCCTTACGGGTTCTTCCTTGTAGAGAATCAGCAAGCTTCAAACAAGCAAACAAACATTCCTCTTTGCCTTCTGCTGCTGTTGAACTCATCTGGATAACTCCCTTGGCAAAAACATCCTGCACCAGAGAGTCTCAGAACCTGGATCAACTGACTTGAGCTCATGGAGCTTACAGTAGGGGAATAATAACATTGTAGATGTTTAGAAACCTGGTGAAGGTTTCAGTGTCAGGGCTGCAGCCTGAACAGGAATGTTTCCACTGCTGGTTTTAGCCCTACTGTGCTAGCCCCCTGAACTCAAGTCACTTGATCTGGGCTCTCAGACTCACTGCTGCAGGGGGTGGTTTATGCAGTGTAAACATACCTTTAGTCTCCCAGCTTCCTTTATTGGACAAGCCACAGTGAGCCTGTGTAACCCATAAGCCTAAATGGAGAGTTTCTCTTTAAGAGATCTGCTGGGTCAGTGTTCTTATTTGGGGACTGGGAAGTGGGTGGGCACAAGCCCGCCCATTGCTAAAACCCCTCCTCCAGCCTAATGGGGGGAGGCACTGGACCTGGCTGAAATTAATTACTTGGGACAACTACTGAAAAGCAGGAATGGGTGTGAAGGTCAAAGGTTCATAATTAGGGATTCTGAGAGGGACACCGAGCAGAGAACCTCGGACAGCGCTCACTGCTCCTGGAAGGTATCGAGAGAGCCAGCGGATGCTGCCCAGAGGAACTCTGTTTGGATTTGTGAACGGATAAGGGACCGGAAATAGGCCCCACAATCGCATGCACCCCCCTCAGCTAACCTCCTCTCTCTGCTGGGTCAGTGTTGCTAGGCAGACTTAGCTACTTAGAGCCAGAAGTTTCTGGTATGCGGCATTGCAGCTTTGATCATGCTCCACAGGGTCCCCTGCTGTGGTCAGATGCTTGAGAGCCAGGAGCCAGGGTGGTTGAATTGAAAAGAGTCCATGTGCTCTGTGCACAGGGAGAAGCGAGCCAGGAGCAGACAGCAGGCTGTTTTCCCCAACTCTGAGGCACTTTGCTTCAGGTCAGTGACATTGTTAATCCTCCAGGAGGGCAGTCTGGGGCACTGGTTGCAGAGACGGGACTATTGGAAGAGGAGGGGGATTTCTTTTAACTGGGTACTTTGAGTTGTTTCAAGTACAGTGAGGAATGAACAGTTCTTTGATGTAATAAGGGGAAAGAGCTAATTATATTTTTCTTATTCTCAGAGTTGTATGTTTTCTTTTGTAACAGGGTTTCTTTCTTTCTTTCTTTCTTTCTTTCTTTCTTTCTTTCTTTCTTTGTGTGTGTGTGTGTGTGTATATATATATATATATATGAGTGGTGACTAAGACGAAAGCTGGCTGAAGATCAATGATCCCAGCAGAGGATGAGCAGGGTTTGCCTGGAAGATTCCAGCAGCCAGAGAACAAGGATCTGTTTCTTCCTACCCAAGCCTTTGAGCTTATACAGAGACTACCACTGAGACCCAGGTGAACTCCACCAGAACTTTTGGACACTTGAGTTGATAGTGTTTCTGAGGGGCTGCTCTGTTTAAATTCATTTTTTTCTTGTTTATATGTATTGTGAAATACTAAATGTGAGTTCACAAAATTAGCCACATCTTGTTATAGATTAATATAGTAGTCATTGTTCTGTTTCTTTTATCATATGATTTATAAAGTTAATGCTTAATGTTGTGAGTCCTTGGAGACTGAATCCTGGGTTCTCCAGCCACTTCTCCTTAGGAATTGGGTTACATTTTCTATGTGGCACTGCAGAAAGGCAAAGTGTGGTAAACTCTAGCCCACCTGAAGGTTACACCTGCATGCTTTAAAAACCTGGGCTCCACACAAACCCCACAGGTCACAGTTGGAATAGGGGACACACACCTCTCATTTAGATACCTCTAACAGCTAGCTTTTTGTGACAGTCAGGCGGGCCCGTCCTTTGGGAGGTGGGGGAGGACAGCGGTGCGACCGTCCTGGCCCAGTGGTTCCACAGGCCAGTACCACTGCCTTCCCACTGCTGTGCTGCCTCTCCTCCCTCCCTGCCTCGCTGGCTTCATTTGGCGGCAAGCCGAAGGCAAGGGGGAGGGCGGGGAAGCAGATCCTGGCCTCTGGCTGGCCCATCCTGCCTCCGGGAGTGGAGCAGCTGGCCAAAGGGAAGGCTGGGAGCGCAGGCCCTTCCTCACCCTCCCCACAGCACAGGCGGGGGTGGGGGCAGGGCAGGGGCCACGCACAGGCTGTTGGCCCTGCCTCCCCCTCCTCCCAGGGATGGCCCTGCAGTTGGGGTCCAAACACCAAAGGGGAGAACAGAGGGTCTGAGCTCCAAAAGCTAAGCAATTGCATCTTCTGGCTGTAACAATATATTGTGTACAAAGTACACCAAGTAAGGTCTTTTATGAAAACTTGCCATGTTCTCACCCTGATGGTCATTAGGAGATATGTAGATACACTGTGGTTATATATCTATGTATATATAATAGTATGTCCACAGCCAGAAGTAAAATTTTAAATACACCTCACAGCCGGGAAGGGCTCCTCCCAAGATAGTTGTTTATAAAAAGCTAACTTCAAGTACCTATCTATCAGCAAGGAAAAAGATTATTGGGTTTAGTGGGAAAACATTGAAACAACTTGAAACTGAAAAGAAAACCTATCTTAGAAAAGTTTCAGAGGGGTAACTGGGTTAGTCTATTGCAGAAAACAACAGAGTCCTGTGGCGCTTTTAAAGACTAACAGATTTATTTGTCACATGAGCTTTCATGGGAGAAAATCCTGCTTCGTCAGACACTTAGAAGAACTAAAAACTAAAACTAAGGCTATGTCTACACTGGGTAATTTAAGTCGACTTTAACTAAGTTAAAACTGACTGAACATTAAAGTCGACTTAAAGGGGAACTTACAAAGTTGACCTAGAGCATCCACACTGGACGCTCTAGGTTGACCTTGTGGGGCTAGGGGGACCTAGGGCAGGTCCATGGGGATAGGGGGGCACTCCTTGCCCAATGCCAGGGGGCTCAGCCTTTGCCCCATTGTACATAGGTACAATGGGGCAAAGAGGGACAGGGCTCCTGGCAGGGCATAGGGGCAGGGTGGACAGGGCTCTGCCCTGCCCTGTGGGGGAGGCATGCCAGGCTCCCCCTGTGGCCCTCCCCCCCCCCCGGCAGGGAGGGCATTGGTGTACCCCACGGCTACACTGGCTTAAGTCAACTCTAGGGAGTCGATTTAAGCCTTAGGTCTAGTGGAAAGGAGGTTTAATAAAGTCGACTTTATTTTCCTTAAGTCGACTTAAGCAAGCTGTGGACTGGTACACGCAGGGTAAATTAAGTGTAGACGCAGGGTAAATTAAGACTTAATTTACCAGTGTAGATGCAGCCTAAGAGAGGAAGGAATTTCCCCTTCCATGACTCATGGCAGTCTGAGAGAAAGTGTTTGTGGGAGAACTCTACAAATGCTTTAGAGAGATGAGGTTTGATGTGAAGGACATCCAGAATCTGTGGGCTGGCATCTAGGTGGGGTGCTGTCTCTGAAATGTTTGATCCTCTCTATTAGAGAGGGAAGGTGGGTGAGGTGACATTGGACAAACTCCTCTTGGTGAGAGAGACAAGCTCTTGAGGCACACAGTGCCCTTCTTCTGTGACAAAGGACACACTGGGAAACTGTTGAGAGAGAATTTGCACTAGAAAAGAGGTTTTAGCTAATAAAGAGTTGTGAAGTCTGAAGTTGTCTTCATGTTTATTTTCTATGTAATTTGTATGTTTGATTTTCATTATTATTTCATGTTTGAATCTATGACTTTTCCATTAAATAAACTTTTGGGGTTTTTTTGTCCAACACAGACCTCTGGCATACAAACTGTATGGAGTGTGTGTCTCAAAGTGAACTGATAACTGGGGGCACGTGTCATTCCTTCAAGGGCAATGAATCAGAGGGAAAAGTCTGAAAGTCTGGCAGTTAAGAACTCAGAATAGACAGATATTGAGAGACTCATGACCAGAAGGAATATTGAGATCACCCTGCAAGGAAATAACTACTGGTGGAAGCCAATTTGGGGCCTTTATGCTTGTAAATTGGGTACATGTGTCAGGCCCTAATTCAATGGTTCTCAGCTTTTCCAGTCTACTGTATCTCTTTCAGGAGTCTGATTTGTCCTGCATGCCCCAAATTTCACTTCATTTTAAAACTGCTTGCTTACAAAATCAGACCTAAACAGGTAAAAGTGCCACAGCAGAGTACTATTGGAAAAATGGCTTTTTTCTTTATTTTTACTATGTCCTTATAATAAAATAATTTGATTGGAATTTAATAATTGTACTTACATTTAAGTATGATCCTTGCAACTGTTTTTCACTTATGAGTAGAGCCCTGCGTGGATACAAAAATGTGCATTCGGAACTGAGCTGCACCTGCCCAATGTCAGTCTTTATCCAATCTGAGATCCGCATGCCACATTTTATGTGGATACCGAACTGCATCCACAGCTGAGCTTGGGCTCACAGTCAGCATTTTAGCATTTGATTGGCTCATTTGCCACATGGGTCCCACCCATTTTTTCCTTTTCTTGTTTGTGATTTGCATGCTGTCCTGTCAATCAGATTTCCTTGGCCACCAAAGAAATTTCTGATTGACAGCATGACATACGAACCACAAACAAGAAAATGAAGAAGTGGGTTGGGAAGGCATGGGGAATGAACCAATCAAAGGCCAGCATGTTAACTGACAGTGAGTGGTGTCTCTCCGAACCCCAGCCTGTTGTGACTGAGACTCTGATTAGCTGGCAGACCACCAATCAGAGCTAAACTGAGATTGACTGGAGCACTTCCTTGTTCCTCTGCATGCTGCTGATGACACAGATCTTAGCAGCAGCTGCAGGGATCGGATCATAAAAATAGAATCCGCAGCCACAGCCAATCCGCAACAAAGGGGCTGCGGCTAGTCGCACCCACACCTGCAGATGCGGTTACCCACGGATCTGAAGTGGATACCGCAGATCTGCAGGGCTCTACTTATGAGCCTGGCCTGAACCTTGAGCCTGCGGGACTTAATAATGTAACTTAGGTTTGTGGGGTTCCCTATGGCATAAAGTGCTGCGTAATTGCCCTGCTTCCCACCTTCTAATGCCAGCCTTGTACGTGTGACCCCTTAAATCTCCTGTGACCTTCATAAGGGTTGGAATCCCCAGGTTGAGAAACACTGATCTAGATGAATTGAGTACCTCCTGGGAGACCTCTGCTGTAAATCATAGCCGTATAGCATTGTGGTATCCCCAGGTTTCAAGCATAAGCAGTGACAGACTTCCTTACTGGCCTGAGTGATCCCCAAAATGCTTAAAACCAAACCAAACAAAAAAACACCTTCACTTGAAAGAACCCAGTTTGAATTTATGTGCTAAGTCTGGGAAAATATTCAGGAATTCTGCTCTCTCTTGTGCCCTGCAGAGTTCTGTTCTGTAGGGACTTCCATAGCCTGCCCTGTAGCCTGCACTAGAAAATTAGGCTTAACTACACCACTCAGAGATGTAGAATTTTTGCATCTCCTGAGTGACGTGGTTTTGCTGACTTAAAGTCCCTATGTATATGATGCTAGGTTGATGGAAGAATTTTCCCATCAATATAGCTACTGCTTTGTGGGGAGGTGGATTACCTATATTGATGGGAGAATACCTCCCATCAATGTCAGTATCATTTACAGTGGTGTAGCAGTGCTGATGCAGCGTTTTAAGAGTAGACAGCCCCCTAGTCACTTACACTTGTGCAAACACAGTGATAGTTTCTTGTGAAACACTATCACCAGCATGACTGCAGAAGTGTGATTTAGTACAATTTGCACCCACTTTCCACAAGTATAATGGGAGTCCTGCAGACAGGATGTTCCACTGGTAGGGCTAGATTCACAAAGGGACCTTGGTTTTGCAATGCTCAGAGTTTCAAGTGCCTCGTCATGCTCTGGACTCAACAATCCCCAAGTTAGGCACCTACACTTTCCACAATGCCTGGGGAGAGAGAAGTGCCTGAGACTGGGATATACAAAGCTACTGTGCTGAGTGGAGAGCTGCATAAGCTAGTCAATAGGAAATATCCAGCAAAGGGTTGAGTCCAGTAAGCCCTACTCCTTTCAGAAAGTAGAACCTAAGGATAGTAGGACAGGGGACCTGAGAGAGAATGACTCTAGAGTCCAGTGGTTAGGACACTTATCTCTATCTCAGGCAGATGAGGAAAATGAATCAGACTTTCCCACACCCTCGGGTTAAAGGTTGTAAGGGAGATTGCTATTACCACCACTTCCTTATTCCCAAACATTTTATGTGGAGTTAGACATGCTCTGAAAACTCCAAACAGTCCAGGCCCCACAAAGGTAAGATAAGTGGGGTAGTGCCTAATTTGTGAACCATTCTAGGGCTTAGGTGTAAATTAGGTGCTGATTTACTGAGTGAGGTCAGATACCTGTGTGCATGCTCAACTACTGAACTTTAGACAGCTTGGGGATTTTGACAGTGGAAACATAGATGTGGAGGGACTTTAGACACCACTGGAATTAGGCAGCAGCTAAGTATGGGTTTTGTGAATGTGGCTGACACCTAAATTTTTTACTTAAATACCTAAATTGGCACGGAGACATCTAACCTACTGTGTGAATCTAGGGCTAAACTGGCACAGCCAATTATTTCTGTTCTTCCGCTATGAACGTCAAGAACAAATTGGGAATTCATGTTAAAGGCATTTACCTATAGCACATGTAGAACTGTTCTGTCCTAGGTCTAAGATTTTAATACTTCCTAAGGGTTGTATTTTTTGTGTATGTGTTCTATACTATCCACGTTTGTATGAAAGAGACTACTCATTCACCATTATGAAAGGTAATTCTAATTCTTCTCAATCCTCATTATTCCTATTAATTGCTTTACTTATATTGTAGATACTTTGGGGCAGGAACCAACTTTATGTTCTGTGTTTGTGCAGCACTTAGCACAACGGGTTACTGTTCCATAAATGTGGCTCCTGTGCTCTACCATAATACTATCATACAATAATAATCAGCGAGGTATTGCCTGAGACAACATATATGTAGTCTGCAAATCCATATTGAAAATAACGTGGTAGTTCAGACACAGAATTAACTCAGTAAAGCTATGCACAGTAGTAACCCTTGCAGTACAAAGACCTCTTAGTGAAGCATGGCTACATTGGAGAATATGATACCACATGAGCAATCAGAAAGACCAATGATTTAGGAGCTTTATGCATAACTGGTTCTTTTTTGCTTTCTTCATGTATATGCTGTTGCTGCCAAAGGCAGTTCAGAAATCACTGATGGAATAGTATATAGGTCTTAATTAAACAGGAATCTGGTAATTAATAACACACTGTTTGTGGCCTGAAGCCTTTACTATTACTTAGTCCTCATTTGCTTAGAAATATAACTAAGACCTAGTTAAAGTTTCTAAGCAGACAGAGTTTATGAAATTAAATGTATCACTTAACATGGTTCACCATGAAGCACAGAATTATTTGTGAAATTCCTTGCCAACTGTAATCATCTGAAGATGAGTTGTGGCTAACCCTCAGACAGGTGTGCACTGGATGAGGACAGGAAGCCTTCATTCCTGTTTTTGGTGTGACCCTCTGTTAAGAAAAGTGCAAATACTGCTCTGTCTGTTCTTATAGGTGTAGAAGGTGCCCCAAAAGGGGTAAGAGGGTAGGAGGAGCCATGGATTTTCTACATCATTCCAAGAATAATAGCTAAAATAGAGAGAGAACTGTAGGAATGGACGTAAGAGCTGAATGAATATTTGATTATTTTGGCTTGGAGGAAAGTCAAAAAGTCAGGGAAATTTTTCATTTCTGAAATGCTCACAATTTGTCAGCAAATTGGAAAAGTCCACTTCAGGGTTGGCTTTTAGAGAAATGAAGGCAGGAGGGGAGAAAAGTGCGGGGGAGAGGGAGGAGAGAGAGAAACTATGATTGGAGGAAACAAAGTTAGCCTTTCATTTTTAAATAGACATGCCAGCCTTTTAAACCAGCAAGAGATCTTAAAATAGCTAGTTAATAGAAGGGAAAAAAAAAACATAGAAAAGCTAAATATGGGATAACAATGTGAAGGTAAATAAAGTAACTGAATATTACTGTTGTTGGGGAACTAAAGTGAGACCTAAAATACAATATTTTTAGTTTACAATTTTCCATGTCTTGTATAAAGACATATACCTATCGGGGGAGAAATGATGCAGTTCTATAGGTCACTGTTCAAATAATGGAAAGTTGGAATAGAATTCAGGATGTCAGCTAAAACATGCAGAAGTAGAATTATCATGAAACTATGGATTGATTGCATGTTTCATATTGTAAATTAAAGGTATATTAATGAGGCTATGGTGCTTAGATGGTTGTATCACTTTAAAAATAAACCTTTCCAGTTTAAATGGTGTTCTGTTGTTACAGTAAGGCTAAATAAGATTGAAAACTGCCAGGGAAATTTTTTTGATAAAAATGTTAAGACTAATTTGTTTCAGTGTCAATCAGGCAGGCTGCAGGCATACAATTGTCATCATAAATGCAAATATTAGGCCACTTGCACAGGAATATCATAATCATTATATTGGTAAACAGTAGAATGTGTTGTAAATAAAGAGCAGGTGTCCATAATTTAGAAAGCCTTTCTCTTGTTGTACCATGTGAGTGGATTCCTTTCTAAAATTCAATTAAACATATGAAGAGTTCATAAATCTGCAACAAAGGAAAGGCAACAAAAAAGGATTCACAAATTGAAGCATAAAAATGGAAAAACTCATAAAAGAATATGAACATCACCACAAATAAATAGACAACATGAATTATAATGGGATTGTGAATGTAGGGGCTGTTGTATTTGCTATGATTATTATTAAAGACACTAGAAAATAATCATGATGATAAACAAGTTTCTCTGTTTTTTTATCATTCTGTACAAAATATCACTGCTTTTGTAAGTTCTAAATCTCAGTAGTAACAATGTAACAATATATATGAAATATAATATTTTAAAATAAGAACTTTTTTGCTATACAGTGCTCCTAAACCATCTGAAACACATTTTTTTCACCAGAAAGTGAAGGGCCAGGTTCTCAGATGGTAGACAAGGATATAACTCCACTGAAATCAATACATTGATTTATACCTGCTGAGAAGTGGTCTTCTAAAGCCAGGTTTTCTTTAATTGAGTACATACTGTAGAGTTGCTAGATTATATTTAGTAATTTATTTTCATATGAGTCAAAGTGATCCATGAAAAAATGAAATTCATAATGAGCAAGACTAATTGACCTTTCACAGTACACCCACTCAAGACCTGAGTATCAGACTGTAAAATAAATAAATTAATTAAATTAAATATCTATTTTACTGTCTGCTTGGAAATATGTACAATAGTATATAAATATATTCAAAATGTTACAAATCCCATTATTATAATAGATCTGCCTCTGAAATAATAAAAAAACGAATCCCCAAATCCTAAAAATCTCCAAAGCAGCCCTCAAGAATCTAATTTTAGTTTATTTTACAAAAATGGAGCGGATTAGAAATTTGGGAGCCAGGAATATTGACAGAGAAAAAGCTGAAAAACTGTATCTAAAAAAGAGATTAGGTACTTAACTACCACTGTAGATGCCTATCTCTATAATTTAGTTCCTCAGAACTCCTATTCAATTATAGTTTAATATTATAGGTGCTTTATTTCCTTAGTTATCAAATTTCTTCTGATAAGGCCCCTAGGTATCTACATTTCTGGCAGTGGGCATGTGCAAAGCTGCCTGGTGCTGGACACTTAGCTCATTCCCAAATCCTGGCAGGATCCTCAGACTAGGTGTTCCCTTGCTGATATTGCATGCAGTGTCTCCTCTGGTAGGTATTTCAGAGCATGGATTGGGCTCCAGACAAACACAAGCCTGGGTGGAGGTACCCACTTTTCTACCCAATAGCTTGTAAGGATTAGATTTTTATTGATAAATGTCAATTTCACACTACCCACTTTGTATATTTCGACATATGATGTTGATCATTTGGGTTTTAATGCATATAAAGTGTTAACTTTTTAAAATCTCAGTGTCTACTGTTATTTTATAATGTTATCTGGTACCCCCATTGTCTGATTCCCCCCTACACCCAAAAAATTTAAATATTCACTGAGGACGTGGGAGATCTGGGTTCATATCCAAATGTGGAGCAGGGATTTGATTCCAAGTTTCACATTTCCCAGTTGAGACACCCACCCTTTAGGATATTGACTATTCTGGGTTGGACAATCTCTCTTGTTTAAGCTGTTTCATTTTGTATGTTATAATGATTGGAGTAGAGAGTGGATCCTGGGTGTTCTAGATAGATGGCCTAACCACTGGGTTTTTCAATCATTCTCACTCTCTCTGGTCCATGGTTGATTGTGTTTGTTTTGTTTTAAGAAAGAGCTTCCCTGGCTTAGGCACTTAACTCCAGGATGGGGCCTAGGGTTGTGTGTCCCAAGCAGTGAAAGATGCTTTCTATTAAGTGCCTATTTCCCTTACAAGGTGCAAGCCGTAGGCCTCACCCTTTCCCTCAACATTTACTTTGGCTGGCTTAGCCAGCTTCCTGGTGAGCATTCTGGCTTTTATACAATCCCATTCTTAGGTACCTCACTCACCTTGGCTGCGTCTACACTTGTAAATGAAGTTGACTTAAGCTTGCTTAAGTTGACTTAATTTACCCTGCATCTACACTACAGTTTCCTTAAGTCGACTTAAGCAGCTTGCTTAAGTCGACTTAAGGAAAATAAAGTTGACAATGAAAATTAAGTCGACTTTATTAAACCTCCTTTAAATTCGACTTACAGCTTAAGTCAACTCCCTAGAGTCGACTTAAGCCAGTGTAGATGTGGGGTAGCCCTAAATCGACTTAGAGCTACCCCAGTACTACACCAATGCCCTCCCTGCCTGGGGGGGGTGGCACAGGGGGAGCCTGGCATGCCCCCCCACAGGGCAGGGCAGAGCCCTACCCACCCTGCCCCTATGTCCTGCCAGGGTCCCTGTCCCCCTTTGCCCCATTATACCTATGTACAATGGGGCAAATGCTGAGCCCCTTGGCAGTGGGCAAGGGGTGCCCCCCTACCCCCGTGGACCTACCCTAGGTCCCCCGAACCCTACAAAGTCAACCTAGGTGTCCAGTGTGGATGCTCTAGGTCGACTTTGTAAGTTCCCCCCAAAGTCAACTTTAATTTTAAGTGTAGACTCACTAAGTCTTAGACTCACTTAGTTAAAGTCGACTTAAAATTACAAATGTAGACATAGCCCTTGTGAATAGTTCCGGGAGCTTGGGCAACCAACCTGAGGATTCTGCTAATTTGTAAGATGCCTAAAAATTAGGCTGAGTCTAAGGAAACATCTACGCTACAGGTGCCATGGCAGCACAGCTACAATGCTGGAGCTATGCCATTATAGCATTCTAGTACAGACATTTCTTGTGTTGAAGGAAGGTTTTTTTCCAGCAGTATAAGTAATCTCCCCATCCTCTGAGCAATGATAGCTATGTCAACAAAATAATTCTTTCATTGACTTGGCCATATGTATACCTGGGCTTAGGTTGGCTTAACTATGGCACTCAGTGTGCACATTTTTTCATACCCTTGAGAAATGAAGCAAGGTTGATCTACATTGTAAGTGTAGACAAAGCCTAAATTAGTGGATCTAGTCCAAAGTATCCTAAAATGAGATAGAAACTATTTTGAGTCATTAAAATAAGTATTTAATTCACATATTTACACTATCAAATATAGTCATTAACTGAGGGTGTAACATCTCTGGATATAGACATCTTTTTTTCTACATCTCCCTGGATATATTCTTCTGAGATACTTTTATCTCAGAACAAATTATCCGAGCTATACATAGTAGTGCAGATATATGGGATGTATTGGAGATATATGGGCCAAATCCTTGGGATACTGGGGCATGGACTTTTACACCTTGCACTTTCCACTGATTTATGGAGCAAGCAGGGGGGTAGTTCTTTCCTCAGGTGCTGTAGAGAAGGGCTTCTCTAAACCAATGCCAGCTATCTCTTAAGGGATGCTATGGAGTTACAGACCACCACCATGCATGATTCTCTGGCTACATCCCACCAGCTTCTAATAAGCCTCGTACTCCTAGAGAGTTGGGGCTGGTGTAAAGTCAGCTATCCTGGCCTAATTTCTAAATGCTTACCAACTGATGTGCAGGATGGAGCCTTCATAACTTCCAGACCCAAGTGTGTGCCACACTGTTGGTACAATCCAGTCATAAAAAACAACATATCTGAGCACAGTATGATCACTGCAGCATAGAAAAATCATCTGGTGGTATAAAGCTGCTGGAATGACTTCTCTGCTACTTCCCATCCCTTCAGATTCCCTACCCTACACCAGCACACCCTGAGGTTCACAATGTGCTTTCCAGCTGGACCCCAGGATACAACCTAATCTCTTCTGAAGGTTCCTGGAAGGCTGTCACATCTAGTACAACACCACCACCACAACACTGTGTGAAAATGAAAAGGGTACATGCAAGAATGAAGCCATCTCTGTAGCAGTCCAAATGCAAAAATAATGGTCAATAGGATTGAGACATGTTCACAGTGCACTTTACTCTTGGGTTTGAAGATAGGACTTCCATTAAACAATGCTAAAAACTCTGAGACATGGAAACATGTTCTCTGATAGCTGCAAATGTTTGTAAAGTTTAAGAGTGAAATCATGGCCCAACTGAAATTAATGGACTTTTGAAATTGACTTCAGCGAGGCAGGAACTTCACCCTTCATAGTTAAATAGATAAAATCACACCATCTCCTCCTATGTCCCTCTCCATACACATTCTTCTGCTTTATCTAGGTAGACCCATTTCACTCAGATTTCAAATCTGAAGATCAAAGAGAAGGATTTCACAACCTTGTAATGAATCAATCCACTGTATCCTCTATTGACTTGTTTGGATCAACATGCATTTGAGATTTTGTAGTTATATCCAGTGCTTTTTTTGTGATGTACACAGGGGTACGGAGTACCAGCACCTTTTTTGTTGGCCCTGCTACCCAGCTGGGAGGGTGGGGTCAGCAGGAAAAAGGAGCATGCTGCTGGAAGAAGAGGGTTGGGAGAGACATTGTTCAAATGTACTATCAAGATATGAGTACTGGCACTTTTTTAAAAAACAAAAAAAACACTGGTTATCTCTATCTATTTTTATTCCCAAATTGTTGTGTTAGGACCCTCCCAAATCCTTTCAGTTCTTGCTTCGCTGACAGGAGCAGAAGACTAGAGTCCAGCAGCAGGCAATACCACAGGTTTATTGGGATCTTTTCCACACAAGCATCCATTAGGACCCCATAGTCCTTTACACCAATAAATTTCCCCTCGCAGTAAATTCCCATCCTTCCAAGTAAATTCCCCCTCCAGTAAACTCCCCACCCCCAATACTTCCTACCTCCCACCCCAGTAAATTTTCCTCCACCTTCCTGATTTATCTTAGTTTTTATAATGTATTTTAATCAGTCATTTCTTTGATATTATTTTAAGAACCAATCCTACCATACTGTAACGTAATCCTCCACCCAATCATACTCTACCACCCTAACTGATAACAACTAGTTATAATATAGACGGAAACAATTAGGGATGCAGACAGAGCAATTGATACCAGGGTGACCAAACAATGCAAAATGTAAATTTTGTCACAAGTGTGATGCTCTTGAGGCATTGGCTTCTTCTGACCTGATGTGTTTAGAATGTGTTGGTGTGACTCCACACTTCCCAATCTATGGATGCCTCTGGTGCTTTTTGCCTTTGCTTAGCTCAAGTACAAGGCCTCACACAGTCAAGTTGATTCTTTGATTTGCTACCACTGTAGCTAGCTAGTAATATAGGCCTTATAGGCAAGCCTAAATATCTATAGTTTAACGTGTTGTCTGATCAATAATAATAGTTTAAAGAGGCATAGAAGAGAGCTATCCTCCTCTATAAGTTTCTACCTTTATTATTTAAAATTCTTCTTTTAATGTGTTTATAAAATATATATCTTCTTATTCAATTCTTGGAGTTATTTTAAATCTGTACATTGTTATAAATTCATGAGGCAAGGATATAAGCAATATTTTCAAGGGAAGAAGATCATGAGATTTTAGACATGAGTCTTAGTGATGACATCTGATATCATTACCTAAAACAGGTAAGTGCCTAATTGTGAAAAATCAATCTGGGTTTAATTTTCTTAAACAAATAGAATTACATAGTTTTAAAATACAAGACTCTGGTTTTAGAAGAATCTTGATCTGTGCAAACACATCACATACACTTACAAACCCATGCAAAACAAGGGGGCATAGAAAGAAATTAGCAGGTATAAACTGAGTCTTCCTTGGGTCTTTTATTTTGAATCTTTCTGGGCATCTCTTTTAAAGTGTAGGTGGTTCTCTTCATCATGTTGTATCATCAAAATCAATACATTGTTGAATTAAAGTTGTATGTAATATTAATAGCTGTGTTAATGCTCAGTGCCATTTTCAAGAATGAAGGAAACTACAGGGGACTTCATGGCTCATTTACGTTCCCTTTGCTAGAAACATAATGAGAGTCTCCAAAGGCAAGAAAAAGAAAATATATATATATAACGAAATACAATAATTTTATCTCTTTCTCACTTTTATTTTAAATTAAGTAAATGTGTGTTTGAATTTGCAGCAATAGTCCTCTAGATACAGTAAGTTAATAATGTTAATTTGTATTAATATCTTTTAAGGGAAAAATTATTTGGAACAGAGTTTAATAGGCAAATATATAAAATAGGAATGTGTTCAATGGACCTAATATAATAGCATGAACTAGAATGTACTATATATAATAGGATGTAATAGGACACTTTTCGTTAACGAGTTATTAAATTAAATGCCCGTTCTCTGTAAATGTTGAAACACCTACTCCATTTCTAGTTCAGGTCACTATAATAATCTTATAATGTAGGACCATTACATCAGGTTTTCAGTGCATGCAGAATGTTATCTACCATGATGAGAAATATGACCAGTTTATCCAAATCTAGTAATCAATTTATGTATCCTGTGCCACCTTGATCCTCAACATGTCAGAGTTTCCTATCATGTCTCCAGAAGTTTCATATGTTTTACTGGCTAAATAACACTGGCACCGATCATTTCCACAAATTTTCTGGACAAACAACACTGGTACTGATCATTCACTGAAAGAAAGAAAAAATCTTATTTTTAAGAAAGGGGAAAAAAGTGGTCATTGTAACCACCGGCCTGTTATTTTTGTCTCAGTAGTATGCAAGATCTTGGAAAAAAATTAAAAGAGAAAGTAATTAAAGACATTGAGGTTAACTGTAACTGGGATAAAATATAATATAGGTTTACAAAAGGTAGATTGTGCCAGATAAACCTGATCTCCTTTTTTGAGAAGAGTACAGATTTTTTAGACAAAGGGAATACAAGGGATATAATTTACCTAGGTTTTAGAAAGGCATTTGAAATGGATCCATATGGGGAATTATAACTTAAACTGGAAAAGATGGGGATTAATATGAAAATGAAAGGTGGATAAATAATTGATTGAAGGGGACACTACAAAGAGTCATACTGAAAAGTGAATTGTCAGGTTGGAGGGAAGTTACTAGTTGAGTTCCTTAGGGTTCAGACCTGGGACCAATCTTATTTAACCATTTTAATACTGACCTTGGCACAAAAAGTGAGAGTGTGCTAATAGTTGGTGGATGGACACCAAGTTGAGAGGTACTGCTAATACAGAGAAGGATAGGGATATCATACCCAAAGATATGAATGGTCTTATAAACTGGAATAATAGAAAATGGGATGGAATTTAATAATGGAAAGTGCAAAGTCATGCATTTAGTGACTAAAAAGAAGAACTTCTGCTATAAGCTGGGGACACATCAGTTGCACATGATAGAGGAGGAGAAGGATCTGAGGGTGTTGCTTGATCAAAGAATGACTATGATCCAGCAATGTGATGTGCCATGAAAAAAGCTAATGTGGTCCAAGGATGTATCAGGTGAGGTATTTCCAATAGAAATAGGGAGAATTTAGTACCGTTATACTCCTTACCCCTGGCAGGTAGGAGTTGTATGAATTGGTCCAAGGCTATGCATTCAGCTACCTGGGTCCTGGATAGTTAGTTGGATTCCAGCCAACGCTAACAGTGACCTCAGATCTACAGGGCCATAGCCATAGGCCAGGCTCCTGGAGGGTATCATGCTCAGTGGAGCCACTGGCAATAGGGATCATGGCTTACCATCCGCCTGGTCCAGAATCATTCCCTTGATCTTAAGGTACTCCAAGGCTTCTTGGGGATACATGGTGTGGGGTGCGGCCTGGGCTGGGCCCATCAAATAAGGTGCCAGGAGTGTGGTCCAGTGCTCAGGTGTCCATCTCACAGCAATGGCAACACACTCAAAGTAGGGAAGCCCATTAATCCTCTCCCAATTTCTGACACCCCTGAGCTCAAGATGGGATTTGGGAGGAGGGGTTTCAACAATGCACCATCTGTTGGACCATCCATTCCTGGTGGTCCTGGTACTCCATGGCCAGCTCCCACATCAGTTGTTGGTGTTACTCCTGCTGCTGGGCTGCCTGAGGTTGCTGCTGCGAAGCCAGCTGTTGAAGCTTGCTGTTGTTGCTGTTGGCTCTCCAAGATCCACTTCAAAATTTTCTCTATCTCCATGGGTATTCTTTAGGAGCTCAAAGTGGACAAAAGAAAGAGGAGTTCCCTTGTAATTCGATCCCTTCCTCTGGGGCCCTTCCTCAAGGTCCAATCATAACCATGTGCTCCACCATGTGTCATGGGGTAAGCCCACACTGTCTCCCCCTGATGGGGAACATCAAAGGGGCATGAAGGAAACGGGTACCTCCGTGGCTTTGACTGGTTCTTGGGGATTCTCCTGGGTAGCTGTAGCTTCAGCACAATCACATTATCTGTTCCTTAGGTCAGGGCACTACGGCCTAATGGCCAGAGTTAGTAGCAGGCCCCAGGGTCCAGGACAACATGGCTTAGTGGCCAGAGTCAGTAACAGGCCCTGGGGTTCAAGGCAGCACAGCCTAGCAACCAGAGTCAGTAACTGGAGCATCTGTTATGGGGTTGCAGTGCCTCGGGTGGGGGTGGGGGGGTCTCAGTCCCTCCCACTCCACTGAGCTCCAGCCCAGGGCTCTAACAGTGTAGGCGGGAGGTGGGGTGGGGGGAATCCTCCACAACACGCCAATCCATATTCTGCACCTCCCTCCATTAAACTATTTGGACCCCCTAAGCTACTTCCTGCCCAGTTATGAGCCACCCCTCACAGACCTCCAGTGTGATTCCCTGAGCATCTGGGCTGCCGATGAAGGGCAGTTTTCTACTGGTCAGGCCTCTCCAGTCTCAAGCTCCCGGCATCTGTGAGTGTCGCAGCTCCAGGTTCAGAGCCTCTGACATACATCCTGCCTGCTGATGTGCCCTGAATGAAATGGGCTGTTCCTTTTTATATTAGGGCAGCAGTTGGAACATGCCAAGCAGACTCCAGAGGGCAGGCTTTCTGTTGCCCATAGAGTGGACTGGGCTCCTGAAGTGCGGGGTAGGCCACCCCATCACAGAGAGGAATTATTTAAGTTCAGAACCAATATGGACACAAGAACTAATGGATATAAACTGGCCATCAGGAAGTTTAAACTTGAAATTACACACTGGTATCTATCTGTCAGAGGACTGAAATCCTGGAATAGCCTTCCAAAGGGACCAGTAGGGGCAAAAAATCTATCTGGTTTCAAAACTGAGCTTGATAAATTCATGGAGGGGATGGTATAATGGAACAGCCTGGATTGGCAATTGACTGATCCTTAGCTCCTATGGGGTAGATATAGAATCACAGAAACTGGAAGGAACCATGAGAGGTCATCAAGTCCAAACCCCTGCACTCATTGAAGGACCAAGTATACTCTTAAACCATCCCTGACAGGTGCTTGTCTAACCTGCTCTTAGAGATGTTGATGGGACAATTGATGGAGTGGGTTCTGAGTTATTACAGAAAATTCTTTCTTGGATGTCTGAGTGATGAGTCTTGCCCACGTGCTCAGGGTTTAACTGATCACCAAGATGTGGGCATACTGTGGATATATGAACAGGAAATATGGTATTTTCTGCCATACTATCTATCTCTTTCCTAATAACCCCTAATATGTTTTTTTTTCTGACACTGAAATCTCATAGAATTCCATACTAGCTACGTTTAGTGCTGATTAGTAGTTGAGTTGTCACTTGTTATATTGTTGGAACTAAAAAAGACTAATCATAATGCATATTTATTAATATAGTAGAAAAAAAGGAATAGAGAATAAAAGGATTTTAAATAGAAAACTGGCTACATACATGTCTATCTTGCCTAAGGCTCAAGCATTCCTTGACACTGGCCTGTGGTAGGCCTATCTTCTCCAAATACTACAGCAAGTTTTTTTATTGACCCCATTTCATTTTCCCTCCAAATGGTTCTCTTGAAAGAAAGTAGCTCTGTATACCTGTACATTTTTTTGTTCTGCGTTTTCAGGGTTAGACTCTTCTCATCAAACTAGTCCTGTAGTCTCAACAGGAGACTGAGCTGGAGTCCTCAGAGCCAATATTTAATGACCCTTAAGTAATTTTCTGAGGCATCTCCTCCTTCCTGCCAGTATTCCAGACCGATCCCTACTGAGGAAAGCACTATAGCCAGACAGAAAGAAACTCAATGCCAACATGCAGAATCAATAATTAATTATAGTGTACTCTGAATCTGTCACAAATACATATAGATTAATTCCAGAATATAGACTGAGTCAACCACTCCTTTCCACTGTGCAATACGGAGGAGAGCAAAGATTTGCAAAAACAGAAGAAGGGAGGAGCAGTATTTGTCTCTTTCCCCCAAACCTTGCAGAAATCTCTATATGTGTATACAATGCTGGATTTAGAGTTCGTGGGGCCCTATGCCCAGATTCATTTTTGGTGGACCCAGCCAAGAAAAAGAATATTCTCTCTTATCTCTACCCATGTTTCATTCTTTTTCTCTTCATCCTCCTCCTATATTACAAGTAATAGGAAGTAAATGAAAATAAATTGAAGCATACTGTTTCTTTTTATAGGCTAACTTTTTTTTCCACAGATCCCCTCTTGAAAATTACTGATGGTCTCAGTGGACCACTTAATGATCTTTCCAAATATTGTTTGTACTGTTAGCTAACTATTGTAAAGCGCTTTCGATAAGAGTGCTTTATAAAGAAATCTCACCTGAATGGAGTTCTTAGACCACAGTTTGAGGACTCCTCATATAGATGAAATCTTGTATTTGCATTATGCTAATGTAAAAAATGTATAAAAATAAATAGCATAGATGACAGATGGAGCCCGGTGCGGTGAGCAGCTAGAAAGAATGAGAGGGACCCTAGGCAATGCCCAATGCAAAGGAACATCACCAGCCAAGAGGCCTCGCAGGGCAGGTTGGAAGAGAGATTATGACCATGATAAGGGGGCTGACACTAAGGAGAAGAGGGGTATGTGACCACTTTCAGAGAAAGTATCTGACGCTCTGCATTCCTGCAGCACAGCCAGGGCTAGGGCAGGAGGCTTGAGACATATGAGGAACAGACGATGGACATCCCTGGCAACCCAGAGACACTGCGTGTGGATTGGTGTTGGGTGTTTGCCTTTAACTTTCTCATCTTTTTTTTCTTTTTTCTTTGATTTTTTATTGTTGTTCGATTTTATTGCTTTGAACTATATACAGTAATTAGTACATCAGGGAAGTGCCCAGGGCAGAGTTAGCATCCCAAAATGGGGACACCCTAACCCCTGCCTGAGGTGACCAAAACAAGATTGGGAGCTGAGCCCCTCAGGAATCTGGGGCCCAGCCTTGTTGGTGCTATAGGGACCTTGCCATGCAGGAGGATGGCGGGAGGAGGAACCCTTGAGGTCAGGCGGGCCTCTGGGTAAAGGGAGTGGGAGTGAGGATTTAGCACCTTTTGTTACCCACCTTCTTCATTGGGGTAGTGTATGAGCCAAAATAATTCCCCACAATGGGGGGCCCATTCCCCTGCTTTCTCCTAGGTGCTGTTATGCTATTGCTGAGACAGTGAAAAACCTCATGATTCAAATTCTTTGATAAACTACTTAAGACACACACAAACATACACACATTTAAAGCACAGAATAAGTTTACAGAATGCAGAAAGCCTAGACAGCTTTGTGACTTGCAATGCTTATTAAGTTCAGCCATTTGACAGATTTGCTCTGAATTTTGGGGCCCCCTCTTGTCAATCTGTATGAAATTTGAATCAGTTGCTCTAAATGGAATGCTCCCACAATAGAAATATCAGCGGATACCTATAAACAAGTTGATCCTGCTCCTAGTGGCAACATTAGCTCCCCTGCCAGTACACATTCACAGTGGGAGCACAGCTCCTGAATGAGGATGTCGCAATGGGCTCCTCTGCGTGGCTGCATACCCTCCACCCTTCCCAGACAGGATAATCTGTCCAGTTCTTCAGCACTTTTTCCTTTCCTGTGGCACTTCTGCAGCAGAAGAACATTTGGCCCTAAGAAATATGGCAGCCAAGTACAACAGAGTACAGGGGCTTGAAGCAATTTCCCATTAAATATAACGACATTATGGAAGAAGTGCCAAGGGCTGTTATGCACAGGCTTTCTAGTGAAGGAAAGTACCCATCTGCAGAAATCATGTAACAAAGCAGAGCTAGAGTAATGAAATAGCCACGAAAGGATTCAGGGCTCCAGGACAAGAAAAACAAGTGATCAGCTGTAGTGCTTAAAAATCAAAATGGAGTCATGAACTGAATCATTTGGGCTTTCATGGTTACATTGTATTAAAGCAGTGAGCAAAAGAGCCTTGGACAAGAGATCCCTTTCTTTTTCAGGATAATGGTGGGTCCCTATGGAGAAAATCAAAGTTCCAAAGTATGCAAGTGCAGATTTCTTATAAGAAATAGGTATTGAATTGTACATGGCAAGTTCTATAAAGCTGCGACTACACTAGCAATTTAAGTCGACACTGTGGACGTGGAGTAACCCCGAAGTAGACTTTATTAAGTTGGCTTAAGGGTGGTTAAATTGACTTAACAAAGTGGACTAAGTCGACTTAAAGTCGACTTAAAGCTAAGTCAACTTAGTTCACTTTGTTAAGTCGACTTTAATAAGGTCGACTTTAAGTTGACATAAAGTCGACTTTATTAAAGTCAACAAAGTTGACTTAACTTTTCTAGTGTAGACATAGCCTAAGAGATTCTCTGGGCCTCCTACAATGTGGTAAACTAGAGAAGAGAATGAAAGAGAAATGTACCCAAAGCCATAAATTATGTTTCCATGGCAGTAATGGGTAGAAGTAGCCATTTTTTAAAAAATCTGTGTTTTAAAAAAATGATATTTGGTGCTTTTGTTTTAGGTCTTGTTCACATATTATGTTTGTAATGCTTGCATGCAATCTAGGATTTCAATTTAATGAGCATTATTTACAAACACATCTTATAACACCTTCCATTTCAGGGTGTGCTTTCCTAGTGTATTTCAGCCCAAAATCATTATATGGTTGATATGTGATGTGAAAATGCCACATAAACCAAAGGGCTGAAGAAGTTAGAGAGACAAGAGTTTAGAATAAAAAAGACAAAAGGAAACCATTATTTTTTTTTAAAAAGTCCTACTATAGAAGAAAATACTGAGGTATTAAAGTGTTGGAGGCCTAATACTTAATTTCTAAAAGCAGTAGATTGAAATCAATGGGACTACTCATATGCCTGAAGGACAGGCATAAATATTTGCTGAATCAGAGAATAAGGCTCTTATTCTACATTGCACCACTGTTTAGAATATGGGAATGTGGATTGCAGAGGGCACCAAAATGTTATACTCTAATTGCACTATGTAGACCCTGCTGGTCTTAACTATAAGGTAACTGGTCCATATTTATACAGTTCTGTTTGAAGAGGTTAACATACATGGGGTACCTTTTAGTTCAAGCCAGGAATGTCCTCACGGGATAGTTGGAATACATACCCACACAGCTTGCACTGCAATGAAGTAAAAACAATGAAAGTCCTGTGGCACCTTAAAGACTAATACATTTCTTCGGACATAAGCTTTCGTCTGATGAAGTGGGTTGGAACCCACGAAAGCTTATGCCTGAAGAAATGTATTAGTCTTTAAGGTGCCACAGGACTCTTGTTATTTTTGCAGTACACAGACTGACATGGCTACCCCTCTGGAAATTGTCACCATGGAATGAAGTGTGGACAAGCCCTAAATTTTGCTTTTGATCAGCCAACAACTGAATTCTGTATCTTAATTCTGAGTCATGAATTTGTAGAAAATGTCACATATTATATTTCCTCCCTGCCTGAATTTCCTGACCATTTTCTTATTTTGTTTACTTTAGTTTTATGAAGTGCATTAACATAACTGACAGTAAGAAGTTTTGAAATTGATAAAGGGCTGGTTTACACTGGGAACTTATATCAACATATTTACATCTCTTAACGGTGTGAAAAATCCACACCCCTGAGAGAAATAGCTATACCAACCTAACCCCAGTGTGAATAACGTTAAGTTGATGAAAGGAGTCTTATGGAAACTTTGCTACCACATCTTGATACCACAAGAAGTGAATTCCCTATGCTGATGGAAGAACTCATTGTCATAGGT